>JAUYWG010000034.1:6012414-6047081 GCA_034779775.1 Enteromius afrohamiltoni
GAGACGAGACCAGATGGTGAAGCCGTTCATGAGCTTAATGTCTGGTGCTAGACAGACACCTACTTCCTGTTTATATAACTGCGTGAGGTTACTTCCGGGTCCTCGTGACCTCACGTGATCCGGTGCGTGTGACAATGGATTCACATTTGGTTTCTGGGAAGGTTGTCATGATAAACAAAATTAAAGTGTTGGTCCAGGATACAATATTACCACAGTTAAATTAATTTTAATTTTAATTTTAATTTTAATTTTAATTTTAATTTTAATTTTAATTATTTTAATTTTAATTTTAAACAACTTAACTAATTCCATTTTGTATTTTATTTAAAACACTACATATTTAGAGTTAAGCAACAAAACTACTTGTATAAGGTACGTATAAGGTTTTACACTTAAAATGAACATTAAAATTCATTCTTTCCCACTGTTACATTGTAAAAGTAATTTTTTGTTAGAGGTAAACTGGTTAGAAGACTAAAATAATAGGATAGTTTCGATTAGTAATTTAATTAAGAAAGAGACTGTTTTGGGATGGAAAGAAGCTGGAAGATACTCTGCATGAATCATGGCGTTTTTTTAGAGGGAGGAGAAAAATGTAGATAAGAACATGCATAGAAAGACTAATGAAGGCAGACACTACAGCCAAACCCATTTAGAGAGAGATGAGCACCTAATGACATGGCTGAGATCTGTTCAGTCTTGTCTTTGTTCTGCGGTCGCGTCAGGAACACATAATTTGAGCTTCAGGGCTGATTCTTCTCTCTTTGATGTTGTCCATCAGACAGATTGAGAGCATTGGCATGGAAGAGGCTCCAGACCACTTGTGTAACACGCCTTCAGATCCTCAGGTCTATTTGTTTCTAAGAGAGAGAAAGGGAAAGATTCCTTTGAGGTTGCTGTCTGTCTACGTAGTGGGAAAATATTCCCTGACTATGTAAAACGGTGAGATTCTCTTCATTTTCCTGTGTTTTGTAGGCCCTCTGGGCCCACAGAGCAGACAGGTTGGAGTTGGTGGACGGTGGAGTCACAGGAGAACAATAGTGCAGGGTCTTCATCACGGTTTAAAGCTCTAAATCTGTTTCAACAGGAAGAGAGAATGATTCTCTTACAGGAAAAACAGACCCCCCAGTGCTTTGTGTGTTTGATTTGGGCCTGGTTCAATCAACAGATCTCTCTGTCCGACTCCACCCGGTCCCTGAGTCACCCTCATCTCTAAACAACTGCAATCTCATCATCTCTGTTCGAAATATAGGACTTTATCTCAATCGTCTCCAGAAACTGCATATTTCATGGCTATTTTTAGATTCTATGGATGGAGGAGTACTATGGAATTGTAATGGGTGGTCTGGCAGTGATCAGAGCTTCAGTTGAATCTGTTTGCTCTGCGCAAAAGCTTTGGTCTGTTTTATGGTGCATCTTGTGTCAGAAGTGCATTTAAGAAGAGCAGAATATCTGTTGTTTATGAGCTGATGCCGTAAGCCCTGCATGAGCTCTTACATAATCATAAAAATGACACAAACTGTTCACATCAAACTCTTTCTACCCAGCATACACGTGTGAGAAGGTTTTCGGCTGTTTGGCTACCTTGGCTTTTATATCATCTGAATGAACTTTGGGAGGAATGTAATGATGGAAAAAGACATTACATGAGCATAATTAAGACATACACTCACCTAAAGGATTATTAGTACGTATACTAATACGGTGTTTGTCCCCCTTTCGCCTTTAGAACTGCCTTATTTCTACGAGGCATTGCTTCAACAAGGTGCTGAAAGCATTCTTTAGAAATGTTGGCTCATATTGATAGGATAGCATCTTGCAGTTGATGGAGATTTTTGGGATGCATATTTGATGACACGTTTTGGCATTTCATGTTAGCTGAATGCATAAAAATAAATCATTTTGTGGCTTTTACACATAATTTTGTTGTACTTTCGTTGATTGCAACATTTCAGAATGTATTTCATTATTAAAAGCATATGATTTCTAATATTATAAACTTGTGTATGTGTTGTGGCTGACATTGTTTTAAGGTGCCTTTTTGTTATGCTTTTTACATGTACTTATTATTATTATTATTATTATTATAACAATAACTTTTGCATAATTATATCAAATAACCCTAAACCAAACCCTAATCATAATCCTTTAACCATATAGTAAGTGCATGTAGTTAATTGATATTACTTAGTAGGCTACTTAAATGTATAACTACACTGGAATAAGAACACCTTAAAATGAAGGGGAATCATGTTGTGTTTGTATTATTTGAGATATTGAGATCTCTGACAAAGAGAATTGAATTTATATTGATGAAGAGTTTAATGTTACAATAACAGCATGTCTCTGGAGCACTGGTAGCACTGAAGGTCAATAGAAAATACAACTCAGAGATGGCCACATTTTGTTTTTCTCCAATGAGTGTGTGTTTATGTAATTCTTACTAAAAGATAAGGCTCTACACAAAGTCTTGCAAGCCTGTGGAATCGCTAGCAGTCAAAATCTATGTAGTATGTTACATAAGGCAAAGGTAACATCGAGGGAGATAGTGTGTGTGGAAGACGAGGGCTACGTGCGCGTTTTGTTATTCCAGATGGAACGCTGAGTGTTTGTGTTCAGACATAGAAGGCTTTATCCTTGTGACTGTATGATGTTGGATGAAAACACGTCAAAAGGCCAAAGGTCGAACCCAAAACTAAAGCTGCATCTTTAAACTTTTCTAAGCCATCAGGTATTTGGGGAGGAAATGAAAGCACTGCAGGATCTGGTTGCTTTTGCAATAAAAAACATAATTCACTCGAGTGAAGCTGCAGAACATTGTGTTTTGTGCAGTGGTGTGTGACGAAAGATGTATTACCAAATCAAACTCTTTCCTCACCATACAGTGATGAACATAAGTATTTGAACACCCTGTGTTTTCCCACCAAAAATCATGGAGGGTTCTATAATTTACATTGTAGGTGCATTCCCACAGTGGGAGACAGCATTTAAAAAATCAGGAAATCACATTGTATGATTTTTAAAGAATTTATTTGTATTGCGCTGCTCCACATAAGTATTTGAACACCTGGCAATCAGCAAAAATTCTGGTTCTCAAGGACCTCTTACTTTGCCTTTAAAAATTCCACCTCTACTCCACTTATTAATCTAAATTATTTACACCTGTCTGAGCTCTTTAAAGACACTTGTCCACCCACAGTCAGTCAGATTTCAACTGCTACCATGGGCAAGACCAAAGAGTTGTCAAAAGACACCAGAGACAAAATTGTGGACCTTCACAAGACTGGAAATGGCTACGGGGCAATTGCTAAGCAGCTTGGTAAAAATAGATTAACTGTTGGAGCAATTGTTAGAAAATGGAAGAGGCTAAAGACAAAAGTCAGTCTCCCTCGGACCGGGGCTCTATGCAAGATCTCACCTTGTGGGGTATCACTGATGATAAGAAAGGTGAGGAATCAGCCCAGAACTACATGGGAGGAGCTGGTCAATTACATGAAGAGAGCCCTCACCTAAATCCAATTGAAAATCTTTGGAGCAAAACTGAAGCGCCGTGTTGCTCAGCGACAGCCTGAAACCTGACAAATCTTTTTGAGATCTGTGTGGAGGAGTGGACCAAAACCCTGCAGCAGTGTGCAAACCTGGTGAAGAACTACAGGAACCATTTGACCTCTGTAATTGCAAACAAAGGCTTCTGTACCAAACATTAAAACCGATTTCTCAGGTGTTCATACTTGTGTGGATCAGTTAAATACAAATAAATTATTTTAAAAATAATACAATGTGATTTCCTGATTTATTAACTTTTTTTTATTTTATTTTTTTTATGTTGTCTCTCACCTTGAGAATGAGTTTCAGACTGAATTTCAGGCCCCTCCCTTATTTCTAAGTGGGAGAACTTGCAAAATCACAGGGTGTTCAAGTACTTATGTTCCTCGCTGTATACCATATGATGTCATGCTGCTAAATACTTGAAGGAAAACAAAAGGCTAAAATGATAAGCTAGCTTCAGCATGTTTAATGTTATGTTATTAATGTTATTTACTGGCTTTACGCGGTCCGATAATAGTCCCATAAGTATTTTTATGTTGTGTATCTGTAATTTTTCTAGTCCAATTCCTCCTGAAAAAAACACTACTCACAGTTTGCATGTATGAAAATAAATGTGGAACAAAATGAGCTCATTATGCAAATATTATAATGTATATGAATATCTAAAAGAAAGGGTGACCTTTTAGTATCACACTATTAACACTATTGACTAGTTGCTAAGCATACCTATTATTAATCGTCTGTTTATTAGTACTTATAAAGCTTATATTCTGTATACATCCCTAATCCTATACTCAACACTTAAACTACCTTACTTATTATTTAATAATAAGCGAATTAGGAATTTGAGAAGAAATTAATGAATTTAATAAAGTGTGGCCTAAGAAGGTTTTCAAAAATAAAATGGTTAATCATAAATATCACACCTACAAAATACATCAGTTTTCACAGTTTTGTATGTTTTACAAATCTCATGTCTCCTACACTGTAATTAAGTACTTTACTAAATGTGCTGCATCAGTTGGTGTATTAACAAGCTAGTATACACACATTTACTCTAAGACTGCAATGTTCATTATGTAATTGATTCATAAGTTGAGAGTACAATAGGTGTGGTCCTGAGATTTAACGACAGCAGTAATTTTAGACAATGAAATGTAGTTTCTGTAACACAAGAGAACAAAACAGAGTTTAACGATTAAATAACTGGGTATCTAAATGTTGCGTGTATATAAAATCATAAAAATGTATAAACCATGTGGTGCAGCATGAACGACCAGCATAAGTGTCTACTAAATGTAATTTTATACATAACTAAACCATTAATAATGATGAAATGTAATATGTCACAATCACCCATGAAGAGGGAGAACTGAAAATTTCCTGGAATGGTGTCCGCCTCACTGACAGAACTGACTCATAGTTTGGCCGTAGTTGCTATCAGGAATAGATCCTCTTGCATAAACTGAAACATTTTAACATTTTACGGCATCATAGCCTGTAAACAAATATCAAAATTTATGCAAGAAGTGATTTTTTCGGGAATTTTTTTGGGAATAACTAATTTAATTCAAATACCAGTCAAATGATAGGAATCTCGATGTGATCACTTATTGACCCTATTCGACCCATCTCTGTCTTGGATAATGTTGACAGGAACGGTGCATTTTGTAATTTTGGATTATAGAAGGTTGAGCCGATGTGAAGTCTTACTGACACCGAAGATGTTATAAATTCCCTATTGCTTCATGGCCTACAAGCCAGAATGACCAAAGATATATTGTGTGTATGTGCATTACCAGTATTCCCTATGTAATGGGGACCAAATGTCACCCCAACCGTTTTTTTGTTGTTGTTTTTTTCATCTAAAAATACATAAAGCCTTCTGTGATCGGTAGAGTTAAGGTAAAGGGAAAGAAAACAGTTTGTACAGTATAAAAACTACTATAGGATATCCCCATAATATATGCGTGTGTGTTATTTTTTTAACTTGCCATTCATTGCATGCATTCATACTTTCATGTACCTACCTGTACCTACGTAGAATGACTGGTCTGCCAAAATGGCGCCATTGCTCATGTGCATAAACACTATTGCTCCAAATTCTGCAGAGAGCATGTATAAATATCCACATTAAGTCATTGCCTTCCTTTGGTAGATGTAGTTAGGGCTTTATTCCTGAGCATGATGATGATGTAGCATGTGAACAATTTAATGTATAAGAAACAGGAAGGATGTTTAAATAGGAAGTTAATCTTTGACTAGTATTCTGTGATTCATAGCATTAGTGAGAAGTTGACATCAGTTCCCTGCTTAAGCTCGGAAGCTGGTTTTCTATGTCAAGCTATTCTTCTCTATTGCACCTTTGGGTGAATGAAGTCATGCTCTTTCTACACAGACCATTCAGAGTGTACCAGAGTGGGTATCTGAGTGCTAAGTGCATGCACGCAAGCTTATGTCAGTCAGTTTTTAACTCAGAGTGTTAAAAGTGCTAAGTGCTGCTTGTCCTACATTTCGAGATCTTTTGTTTACGCTTGTGTCTGAAAGAAAATAACGTCAATGTCAGTCAGTGACCTAACATTTGTGTATAAATATATTGCCAAATTAATGGTTCAACAAGGCTTCCAAGTCAGTATAAACATTGCAGCTAATAATCTAAAACAAATTCAGTAACCAATCAAATATTTACAACAATTAATGTTGATACAAATGGCATAACCCTGCTGGAAAAAAAACAGCACATGCTGGTTTGTTTTGATGCTGTGATGCTGGTTTTTGCTGGTATTTTTGTTGGTTTCTGCTGGTCACATGCTGTAAAAGGACCAGCATAAACAAGCAAAAATACCAGCTTAAACCAGCATCCCAACATACCTAACCAGCATATTCTGTTTTTTTCCGCAGGGTTAATATTGGAAAAAATGTTTTATTTGGTAAGATGCAATACTAACAATGAATTTGGATGTGCCTTGATGCCTTTCTGCTTCTATACTGTGTCAGTTCCCAATTTTCAGGTTTCAGAAACAAACTGTGTAACACACAAAAAAAACATGTCTAAACCACACCTGAGCTTTATCATCGTGCTGCGGCGATAAGCAATTACAGTGCATCAGAGTAATCATAAGATTAACATTTTTCGTCTGACCATTTGTTATCTCAATGAAAACACCTCCAAGATTTGATTTCCTGAATGCATGAAGATGTGATCCAAACCCAAGATCTGCTACACCCAAGGTTTGTCTGGCTCAATCACCACCTATAACAACATGAAGACATTGACCTATTAGCTACTTATTGCAAGATTAAAGCTATGTTAGTCTTTGTCAAGCGTTACATAAACCCAATCATCTAAGAGACACACAGTGAAGACACATTCGCTTATGTAACCATAATGATTTACTCTGGAGCCAAGAGTCCTTACATTTGCTTACAGACTTAAGGGGGTAGGTGCTAATTCAGCAACCGTTCAAGTGGCTGTTTAGACAACATGTAGCACTCTTCAAGGTCTTCGTTAGTGTAATGCTAGGTCATATTCACAGACAAAATTAGATCTGAATGTTGTTAAATTAAGGATACTTTTATAAAATGGTCATCCTCCCCCAAACCTCTTTCTGGATTGACTCAATTACTGGTAAATGTTTTGTCTGTTCGTAGTTGTAAACTGACCATCATCTGTTTGTTTGACTTCCTCCCAGTAAACTGAATGAATGCTGTTTCCTTCCATACAGTGAGGAACAATGTTGAGTGCTCCTTCACAATACAAACCCTCTTTATGATAACCCGACTCGCTCGTAAAAGCTCGCGACCATTCACTGACCCTGGAGAGGATATGTGTCTACATTATTAGTATTTATTAAAGTAAATCGGCAACAGCAGGCAGCCTCCTTGGGAAAATGAACAAACGTTTGGAGAATTCCGTTATCCCTAAAAGGCAGACATGAGGCAATTTCTCCATAAAACCTGAATCCACTAAAAAGTTGCTTTGCCAAGCACAGAAAGGCCATTTTGGGCATCCAAGAGCCAAATGACTTAATGCACATAAAATCAATCCATGAACTCATTGGTGGAGATTAGCTTTAAACAAGAACCGATCGCATTCTTTAGACCCGTCGTCAACGTTCACACACAAGCCCTCTGATTGACCATCAGACAAACAAAGCGATCGTGTGTTATTCGAATCCAGACTCCAAAGCGTGTCAGAGGACGTGCTAAGTGACTCCTGACAGCTCATTTGTTTTGGGCCTCCCACTGAAGAGATTACCAGAGGCAAATACCATCAGTGAAGGGGGTTCATGGAGATAAATCATGGTATTTGTTTAATACGGACTTACTTTCTTTATGCAGCTGCCAAGTTCTAGATGAAATGGAGAGGGGGTTTAGGGCAGTGGAACTGGATAAGACACAGATTCTGAGTATGAAAATCATCCAAACGCTAAAAATGGAAGATGATTTGGGCATGTCGCCCACATTGGGGGATTTGTTTAAAGAGCTTTTGAGTGATTCATTGTCAGCGGAGAAAAACACAGAAGTAGTTCCACAATTAACCTGCATATGGGTAATTCGTGTCTACATGTTTATTGAGTGCCTGACTACCTGGAATTTATGGAAACAATTTCAAGATAGCTCTCTCGTAATGGCATAGGCATGTGTTATACTTTTAGGTTTTGTAATGTCCTTTGGAAATCTGGTTTTATGTTGTAGTGTAGAGCAGCAGAAAAAAGAAAAACTCTGTTGTCAGATGCAAATCTTACACAGACCTTTATTGTTCTTTTAATAGTTGATTTTTACACCACATACTGTACATACAGGCCAACGCAGTCCTTCTCAATAATGTACATCCCTTCTCATTTACAAACCTTTACAAACATTTTGAAGTGGTCATAACATACTTTAACCTTCTTTAAACAGTTCATTCTTCTAAACATACTTTCATTTTCCTTCTCAAATCAACGTCTTGGTTTTTAAACCAGCGTATCAAACCTTCCTACTTCATGAAGACACTACAAAATTATAAATAACAGCAAACCAATGTCCATGAATGGTTTGCTAATATCGAGTAGCGCCAATCAACAAGTCCATCTAGTCATATCCAACTCTATTCCAAAGTTTCCTTCTAAATCTCACATCAACATTTCTCAAGCCCTCATTTAACATTCAACTTTTCTTCTACTAGACAGTCCATTTCTACAACAACAACTTTCTGCTTTGACAAGCATGTACATGCACTGGGCCCTCATGGTAATACAGGCAGGACTCAACAAGTAAAGCTCCATGCAAGATGCTACATTGAAATATTAATCCATCATTTTGGAGGGGGTGGAAAACTTATGGCTCAGGTTTGATTTTTGCATGAACAAAATAGCAAATTTTCCATTTAGACAGTTTGAAATCATATTGCTATGAAACATAGCATTTTTGTCTTGATAAAATTATAATTTCTGATTTAAATATAAACTGGATCTCATATAACATCTGTTTAATGGGAATGTACTTGTAAGACTTGCCTTGCAGTAGAGCTATGAATCAGACTTTTACAAAGTATTCATTGCTTTGGATATTTCATCTTTTTTCTCAGTGGGTATTCTTCCCTTCTAAAAGCTAAACACAGTGCTTTTAATAAAAACAAAAAAGAGCTACAGTAAATATCTTATTGAGAAGTTAAAAAAAAAAAATTAATGTTAATAAAATAAAACAAAAATATGACCAAACTAACAGTAAACAAGACTAGATGTGTGATCTTGTGCTTTCACACAAATCAACGTGGTGATTAAGTGTGCGGGATGTGTCTTCAATCTTTAATCCCTTGAGATCCACACAGCCGCCTCACGAATACTGTCTTTCTGGTGCTGGTGTGGCCCACGTGGACCTGGGAGGGTTTTGGGGGGAGGGATTTGGTAATAATAGCTGCCATTGTGGACAGTAACAAAAACACTGCTGTAGAAACACACAGTCCATACACACACATAAATACAAGTCCTCCGCACAGTGCCATTCCATGTGCACTCTGGGATAGCTTAATCTTTACACCATGGTCTCCTTTCTCTTGCCCAATGGGCGGATTGAACGCTTGTCCTTTTTGGATTTGGGAGACCGGGAGGGGGCGGAAATTGAAGATGAGGAAGAGGACGAGGAGAGGGTGGAGGTTGCGGAGGGAGTGGGGCTGGGAGGCTCCTCAGAGCTGGGTGATGAGGGGGCAGAGGCCGCAGCCCGTGGACAGTTCTCATCCGTTTCTTCCATATGGATGATGGCGGAGACAGAAGACGATCGCCGTTTGGTGCAAATGTCGCTACTGGCAGGGGTGGCCAAGGATTCGCTCTCAGGGAGCGGTGAATCCTTCTGGGTCGCCATGGCAGTGCGGAGGCAGTTGAGCCACTGTTGTTTGTGGAAGACATCATTGACCTGCAGTGTGTGGGACTGGCCCTGAGATGTGTCCTGGAAGCGTACCCGGAAGATGTTCTTGGCTAAAGTGAAAAAAAAAAAGATATTCCAATAAGCAAAAGGAAACCAGAAATGACAAAAGGAAAATGTAAGATCAGCCAAGAGTCGTTAACCTTACCTTTATCGGCATTACTAAAGGCCCCTCGGAATGATCCGCCCATGCGGACGTCTCCGTCCTGCAGGTCTTCCAAAACAAGATCCTGCACTGGGATCGGCTGGCGGTACACCTGGAAACAATGCCGGTCGTTTCGCGTAACAGGCCGGGTCACGACCAGAACCTCCGTGAAGAGAAACACATGCAACTTCTAAAAAGAGAGCAAAGGAAAAAGAGAGATCTGGTTATTGATATGTTGTTTGAATGTTGGACTGATTTGCAAGTATTAACAATTTTCTCTCCTGGTGCTCTCAAAGATTCCCTTGTCATTTTGTCATGGCTTTGAGAGACAAAGGGAGCCAGTTCCTTCCCACTTATGGCCTTATTTGGAATATGGTGGCTTTTGTGTTTATATTTCCAGTGAATAAGAGACAAATGATTTGCCCCCAGCGGTTTGGGCAGTTATGGGTGTGTTTGTGTTGAAGACAAAAACTCACCGTGCCACTTTTGTTACGAAGTTCCCCATGGCAAAGCAGGCTCTTGCACTGCTCTATGCGAGGGTCTTTCTGTCTGTCATCCAAATATTCCAGCTTATCGATATAGTACTGACACTCAGACTCCCCTTTCTTCATGTTTATGTCAGCCAACACAGCCTGAATGATGCTTATCTGGAGACAAGGAACAAAAGCAACATTAGCATCAAATGTCACCTAAATGATTCCATTTGAAAACCTACAGTTGCTAGATTTGTGTCTGTACTTACCGCCTGCTCAAGGCTTGCAGTGTCTGGGTGGTCTGGTGGTGTGTGTCTTAAGATCTCTTTCAGAAGAAGGGGGTATTTGACCAGTCGTGAACGAGGGATGTCTAAGAAGCTCCACAAATCTAATTTCCTGCTGAAAGGTGACTCAAGGCAGCGCTGTAGGAAGTCCTGAACTCTTGGGTCCTGTTTCTTCTGATCAAGCAAGGCTTTGGCGGCCAACTGGTTACTGCAATATGCCCTGTATGCATTTAATCTCGGCAGCTGTGCAGGAAAGTGACAGTTAGTCTTAATTAAACAATGTTAGCATGCCTTTTTTTAATAATGAAAAGACAAGCCAGAGATGGACACTTACCCAGTCGACAACAATCTTGCCGATCTGTCCCACTGTGCCATCTGGGCCTGTAGCCTTTGCCAAATCAGCGAGAAGATCTGATTGGGTAAAGAATGAGTTAGTCATGAGTTACATGTCGTATACATATACACTGCATATCATCTACTATAAATAAGTTGTTGTGTACAATATTTACCTTCATGAAGAGGAATATACGCATCCAAGTCTCCAAAGATGGCTGTCAGTTCCTCCTCAGACATTATAGAAAGCTTAAGCATTGGGTCATGGTACGCCTGGACATGCAAAATGAGAAAATGAGTAAATAATACCAGCTTCTAATTTTACAGAGAGACATTTTTGGCTACAAATGGAAGGAAGCAAGCCAATGTATCTGACTCTGTAACCAGAGCCAAGAACTTATTTGGTCTGTTTGCTTTAAATGTTCTAACAAAAAAATGTGAAAATGGACAAACCTTTCGGGCTAATTTCAGGTCTTCAATCAGGTCCTGTTCTCCTCGAGACAGCTCAAAAATAGCCTGGAAATAGAAAAGCAACAGTCACATTCATACCAAGAAAACTGTTTTGGTATTTTTAGTCAAGCCCCCTATATCTGTCTGTTTCCCCCCTTTGGTGGGAAATATTTGAGGGGCTCACAGTTTGCTATAATGTCTGATTACTAAGTCTAGTTGTGAATTAGAGGCGGAGGCTTTGTGCATCAGACCGACCAGTCTGTGTTAGCACTGTCCATCTGACTCGAAGATGCCAGAATGCAGCCGGACTCTCTCAGCTCCATTCCACTGCGTGCCAAGAACACACGCCAAAAAAAAAAAAAAACACAGACAGACAGAGAGAGGTAGAGCAGGGCAGAATAAAAAAAGAGCGAGAGTAGGAACGGGGAGCTTTCCAAGCCCCAGGCCCTTTGGGTTTAATAAGTCACACAGGCCTGATTCAGTAGCGTCTGGCAGGGGGACTGAATGTGGATTTAATAGTCTAGGTTTCTCTGTGCCGTCTGGATACCATAGCTCCGACTGTACTCACCTCTTGTCTCTTAATCTCTTTGGTGGAAAAGGTTCCTTTCTGATGGACGTCCAGGGTCTCGGACCAGAGTGTGCTGTTTCGTCGCTTGGGTGGTGTGGGAGCTGCGGCCTTGCTGCAGGGTTTCTGCTGGGGCACGCCCGGAGACCGCCCGTCACCCCGAAACGAGGCCTGGAGGGTCTGGCCGAAGCGTCGGACGGCCCCATTCTTCACGGGAGAGATGAGGTTCGCCAGCGAGGTCACTCGGCCGAGAGGCCGCACACGCTTAGTACAGGGTTCCTATGAAACACAAGGATGGAAATAAACGTTAAAACTTAATCACCCCCTACTGACCACAACAGATTCCTTAGTGCTTTAACTGCACAACTGCCAACATGAGAAGGCTAAAGAAACGAGAATGGATCACAAGTTGCTGCTTCACATAAACAGAGGCTATCACATAAGTCACTGGATACACACTCTCCACTGTTACGGGTGTGAAGGGGTCAACTGGAGGTCAGGGTGATTGGTGTTTCCTGGGTGACAGACAGCTAGGTGGAAGCCTATGCTCTGGAGGCAGCAGCTATTATACCAGTATATGTGTGTGTGTATATATATATATATATATATATATATATATATATATATAAACCTACACATACAAACATGAACAAAGACCACTCTCTGACTGCAACCCTGGAAACTCGGGGTTCAACAGGCATGATTGGAATGTAAGAGACCTCAGTCAGCTGTCCCACACTGATGACCCACACACACTTAACATCATAGACTAATTATAGCAAACAGGCCCCCCTGACCAGGATTGTTCACTTTAACGGAGACAAATTTGCTCTCTCAAGGAGAAGTTTAAGAGCTGGTGGATATGTGTATTTATGTGGGTCAGATGGACCACCACAAGGAGTTACAGATTTGACCCAGGACTTTAAACAGGGTGCACTCTACTCCCTTCTACTCTGTTCCTCTCCCTCCTACCCTCCATTAAGAGCTGTTTATGGCTTCGTGTTGAGGCAGGCCCTTTAGACCTTGCGTGAGAGAGACAAGCACACCTGAACCCCCTGGAAGAGGGGGAGGTGAACACTCTCCAAACCTATATCCATAATGACTGGGCCTCCAGCCAACTTCAACAGACCTGAGAATTTCAAAGCAAAGGAGATCTGAGACATTGATCTTTCACTCTAGAGATCTTCCTGAAAAATTCTCCTACCATTACTGGAACAATGTGAGCTTTGTTGTCAAAAAGAGTTTTTGCGTCTTTCAAACAACGAGAACAAAAAGCACTATGTGCTTGCACTTTTTAAAAATGCACATTTCAATTGATTTTCCAGTGCTGGATGGTTTTCCAGCTGCTGAAAGTATATAAAAAGGATGTGTTGTTCTCATCTGGTCAGAGTAAAAACAAGGAACCGTTCCTCCGACCAGCGGAGACAGCTGCAGAGCTACAACTTTATTTTAGCAGGAACTGCAACTGTGGCCAAAGCACAATTGGACTTGGCCACCCAGATCCTCCTGCCTGCCCTTCCTCTGCTGTAACATATCATGCAAGTAAACATGAAGACCACAATTGAACCTTCTTCACTGGTGGCCAAAAACACAAGAGGAAGCAGTCTGGCTTAAAACTGAATTTAAATGAACACATCAGTACCTGTGTATGCCATCATTGTCTCTGGTTTTAATAAAAGAGCAAAAAACACAACTAAGCAAATAGTCGTAGTGTTTCTGCTGCTTATTGCACTCTTCCTGCTGTTTAGGGAAACCCTGTAATAATAAACTTTTTTTAAATTCTAGATTATCTACTGGAAAGAGCAACATGTAGGCAGACAGATAGCCAGAAATAGCCACACTATCAGTCTGTGTTGACTCTCTTAGGGACCCCCTGGGAGAGTCGCATTGGGAGAGAGTAGGGGGAAGCCTCCCCCACAGGAACCAGTGTTTAGACTACTGCTGTAAAGTAATGCATGAGTGTGTTTGCTTCACTGTGCATTGGGGACAAAATTGTTACTAGAAGTTGACTAAATGTTGGTTTCATTGGGAATAACCTCAAAAAGAAAAGGAAAATTTAATAAAACTTGATGATGAAGATTGTTATTACTAGCTGTAAATAATAATAAAAAAAGAGTCTATAGAAAATCATGAAAATTATTACCTGGGAAACAAAAACAAATTGTGATATAAAGTTAATGAGGGGAACCGAGCTCTAGTTAATGTCCCTTGTCCTTGAGCCACAACTTCCTAAAATTCTCCTGATTCATTCATAACTTGCTACTTCTGCTTTAGCTTTCCCAACAACTAAACCATTTCTGTGGCCATTTCCGATTCCGATGTGAAACCGCAAATTCAGCCTGCTTAAAAGAAGCCAGATAAAAGCCATTTTCTATGTCTTTAAATACTTAGAGCAGGGCTCAAGCACACCTGGGCTATGGACTGTGATTGCTTTCAGACAGCTGGAATGTTCTTCATCTCTGCATGCTCTCACACCTTTAAAAAGCCCAGAGGGGCTCCTCAAACCATTAATATACCTGCAGAACTTTTGCTCAGGTATACAGCCAAACACACAGGCTTTAAAATTCACGTATAGACACATTTATCCACCACAACAACAAACTGACAATTACAACCAAAAAAAGGTTAAACTGTAAACCTGAACCTCTGACTATAGCTGAGAAGACCTTTAGCTTTTTTGATTTGCTGATCATTCATTTAAGTCTCACACCCTTGAGAAACACACCTGTGGTTCTAACTCCTTTAAAGGCAAGTCTGTGTACCAGATAACACCAGGGCAAGGTTCTGACTTGTACTGATAAAGAAAGTAAAGGAACTCAAACATGTTTTTATAAAAGAGCAAAAAAACACAACAACAGAAGGACAGAATTTGTGATCAATTGCCTTTGGATCTCACCTCTAATTCTTTGTAAGTCTGGTTCTGGTAGTCTATCTTCTGTAAAGTCCGTTTGATAGGTACCACACAGGGTTCATCGTAAGCCACCATTTCTTTCAATAAAATCCACTGGTTGGTTTCTGTTATTTCCAAAGGTCGGCAGTAATCCACAAGTGATTCTTAAATAAATATGTGATGTAACATGAGGGGTCTGAAAACCTCACAGTCCCCCTAACCTCTGATTGTCCGCCTGAGCGGAGCTTCCTAACTTCTAAACACACTCTCTGTGTGTGTACTCTAACAATCTCTAACTTTGTTCTAGGGATGTGAGAGGTAGGGAGTGCTCATATACAGTTTTGAAAGGGGCGGGATCAGGATCTACAATGACCAATGGCATGAGGGTGGAGGAGGGGATATGTAAAAACCCGAAGAGACAAAGTCTGAGAAAAATCTCTGCGACCTCATATCAACAAAGATTCAGCCTACTAGATATTACCGAATCACAAATATATTCTAAAAACTTTTCATGGTCCACAAAGCAGCAGGGCTTATGAACAATTTATAAAAACATCTTTTTCATTTTTATAAACTATTTTTCTGTCTTAAAAACTTTTAAACCCTCATTAAAATCATTTTGCACCATAAACATACCAACCAACCTTCCCATATTTTCAGTTTGCAGTATAAGTTTTGCAGATAAAATGCAAAACACTAGCTTTTGGGTGAGTGAAAGCATTTCTGTTTGCAACGTGGATTGGTTTATGTATGTTTTTGAGTTGCATGAAGGGTGTAAAGTACAGGCATATTTGCTTTGAGATCTGCCTAATGAAGAATTGGGTCGTTATCACCCACTCATCAGCAGGGAAGGGGGGTGATGATCAATTACAATATCAATCAGGACTGAGGGGGTCCCACGCACACAGTGCACTGGTGGCAGTCTGTGTATTGGAGGTGTGTGGGAAGGTCTGATAATTCAAAAAGTTTCACTGGTCTGAACCAGAAACTGACCCAGACCGCACCATAAACAAATCCTGCTTAACAAAAGCTGCTTTTCTCTGTCTATTTTTCTCAGTGTACACAAAACCGCACAGCCATTGACCTTCACGTTTGGGTGACCAAACATCCACTAGTACTATGGTTCACTACAGACCCAAATCTTTTACTGCTTCCCACACTGTCAGCAGAGGTATTAACTTCAGCTGTGCAAATGGACTAGCATGTCACAGTGCGTTTTAGGAGAGATTTGTGTTAAAAAGTGTGAAAAGCGTTGGGATGCGTGCTAAGCAAATGGAGATGAATGATGTGCAGACTCTAAGCTCACCCTCCTGTGTCAATACAAGCGTGTGAAACAGGACATGCATTAGTGTTTTTGGATCAGGAGAACTTTCACTGCTCAGTGGATGGGTCAAATGGAAGCAGGGTTATTTGCTAATGAGGTTGTGTTCAGTTTATACATTCTATTTTTCAAAACATTACACTACCAAAACACACCGATAGCTGTGAAAATAGGCAGTGTGTACAAAAATCACATTTACATACTTTTTATATTTTGTTCAAAAACTAAAAACCAATTAAACCTAAAACCAAAACCAGCGACATTAACAATGACCAACTACACATTGCAAAACATTTTTGTGTTCCACTAAAAAAAATTAATAAAAAAAAAAAAGTTTTTAAATAACATGAGGGCAAGGAAATGACAAGGTTTTCTTTTAAAGGATAACTATTCCTTTAACAGCCCTCCTCGGTTCCTTAGAACAACCTTCGCAACATCCTCTTAAAAATAAAGAAACTGAAAGCGTAGTAGCGCTAATGACTAATCAACAAAATCAGATGAATGTAAACTTCTGTAAAGTTTATAATCAACAAAGTTAGAATATAAATTGCAGTAAAACAGAGATATGTCATTTAATGTAATACATTTTACTGTGTATGTCATTTTTACTATGCAGTTCACAGTTATGTGTGCGTATATTAAGTATACGCATATTAAGTATATTAAGTATTACGTATATTAAGTAATTTAAATAAAATTCCATATTTTTGTTTTTAGTTACACTGAACTATCTCTGACAATGTTTGAAACTTTGTATTGCTGACACTCCTCATGTTATGATAAATCACTTGCTCATTCTAAGTTGCTTTGGATAAACAAATATAAAACAAATTCAACAAAAATTATTTTAATACCCATCCTTACATCCGTCTATCAGTTTATAACCAATTTATCAGCAATTAATGGCTTTAATCGTGTGATTACTTGGGTGTTATCGCATTATGTTGTATGTATATATATTCTAAAAAGATAGTGTGGATGAAATCAATAACAGGGTTCCTTCGTTAATCATGCCATGGGGAGACACTTTCATACGGTTCTCTGCATGTTTTGAAGAGAGGTGTGGTAGTGGTATTGCATGAGAGCCTGGCTGAGCCTGCACCCCCTGCGGGCTAACACCTCGACACACATGACAGCTGGACATCTGGGTGTGAAGCACAAACACAGCACTCCTACTTTAGTGCTGAACACCAGCAAACAGGAGTGACTCACTTCATGCGGGCCGTGTGTGAGCTTGCCTAACGGGAAAATGTGAGCTAACTTGCTACGATCTGATAAACCTGTGCAGTGGATTGTAGTGCTGCCCCCTGGTGGATAACCCAATGGTATTGCACATTGTATTTCTTCATGGCTGCTTCAGGATGCATTATCCATACTTGTACAAACTTTGATTAGCAACATAAAGAACACCTTACAAAAAACCCTTTCTGTCCGAGTTTTTGAAAACTTTCGGTTTCTTATCTGTGTTTAAAGGAAATTGCATTTACTATAACAAAGGTGTGGTTACAAGACAAGTCCATACTGGGAGTAGACTGTAGGTGTATGACGTCTAAATGTGTAAGTCAACACCGACTCCTTTTCCCTAGAATCACTATCAATTTCAACACAACCCCCCTCCCATTCTTCTGTTTGGGTTCTTATCTGCTTTTGCCTTGCATGATACGATCCTCCATAATGCTTACAAAAAGTAAATATGAAGACCCATCATGCAAATGTAAATATTCCTTGCCATTTTGACATTTTAAACTGTATGAATTTCTTTAGTGGAGAAAAATAAGACTTTTTAAAGGAAGTAGTTGACTCTACGCCTTCTGAATATCTCA
This sequence comes from Enteromius afrohamiltoni, assembly GCA_034779775.1. Taxonomy (NCBI): domain Eukaryota; kingdom Metazoa; phylum Chordata; class Actinopteri; order Cypriniformes; family Cyprinidae; genus Enteromius; species Enteromius afrohamiltoni. The sequence goes on from JAUYWG010000034.1 coordinate 6,030,653, forward strand.
TTAGACGCGTTTATGTGTTGGCGTCCTTTCTGAAGTTAGAAAGCACCAGTCCACATTATAATACAGGTTTACAATAACATGCGGGTACATTTTTCCATGTTAAGCCAAACAATCTTTATGACATCTCAGTTCCTGATGGTTATTTGCAACATCCCTCTTATAATTAAAGAAGCTGAAACCAAAACAGACACAACTAAACTTGTGTAAAGTTATAATGCGACTTACAGTAAAACACATATGGCAAACTAACATTCATTTTACTATTACAGTGGTTTCGCTAAACACGTGGAACCATAATTTTCTTTTTATTCGTTTTTTATTTTGGTGTGCCACCTACAGAAAAGCAGATCAAACACATCCTGATCTCTAGTCCAATTTCAATCCAACGCAGCATCAACATAGGTGGTTGCCACCAAACAGAGCAGGTAACCAATAACACACCCCTCCGTCCAGACACACAACAGAGTCAGGATGCATCCCACACACCCGTCCAGACTTAAACCGTACAATCGCAATCTGATCTGAATGAGATCAGACTTTAAGCTACGCAAGTTAAATTAGTCACAGAGTAAGACCTTTTAAAAATTGTGACCATTTAAAGACAACATTATGACAGCCAAGTGTGCATTTAGCAAATCTCAATTTGGCCATCTTGGGATGACAACGTAAATTTACCAAGACAAGGCCCTGAGGGGAGTGCAGAAGAAAATAAAAAGGGTGTCTGCAGGATAGGTGATTGTACAAAACCCCCAACCTCCCACCAATTTGCATTCTCAAAGGTGTGCTGGAAGGGAGCTGGAAGCATTTGTTGAAACGAGTTTCACTCTAGAATAGTCTGGGTCAGAATGAATATGTGAATTGAAGGCGAACCTGCTTGACTTTTCTTTACTGGGTCTATCTAGTATTCATAATCTCCTACTCTAGGAATAGCTAAAAAAAAATACATTAGCCAATGTTGGGCATTTTGTTATGAAATGTTTTTGTGCAATAACCTTCGCCTGCTTTTTTTCCATTCCTTAAGGCATGTAGGCTCTGGTGAATCAGAGCTCTCTCATCTCGAAGGAGCAAGACTGATGAAAGTCATCTCAGTTATTGTTCTCCTGTCTGTCAAAGTACAGAAGATCTGGGTGTGCTTAGTGCGAGCTCTTACTAAACTGTAAAAACACTGGGTTGCTATGGATGTGCATTAAGAAGTCAACCCTTCATTTTCATAAGGATAAAAGTACAAAAATAACCCAGAGGAGTCAAGATCAGTGCAGAGTCAAATTACATAACTTGTTAGTTTACACAGCAGCGTGTCCTAATTAAGCCCTTGCTGAAATGAGGATAATTACTGACAGTTATCGTGGAAAGTTTACGGTAAAGGGAGAAATGACCTTTTGGATTATCAGTGAAAAGATTTTCTGAGATTAAATTCTTTCAGTTTAAGGTTAAAAGGCTTTGATTTCCGCCACAAACAAGTGATTTAATCTAGGATTCTTGAGCTAAATGGCTTTGATTTCGCTGACAAAAATATGGTGGTGGCATTTTTTCTTTCTTGATGTTGTTATGAGACTTTGATGTTGTTTTGAAGCATGTTGTGGACTGACTTCAGGGAGTAATTCAAAAAGCAAAACCTCTTGATTTGTGTATTTCAGAAAATCACTTGTGCTAAATCTGCCCAATGTTGTTTTGCTGGTTTTCTTACCTTGAAGTCAAAGCTGCATAGACTGACTGCATCCGCATCATCCTTCTCTCTGCGCTTGCGTTTCTGCAAAAAAAGACAACAGCCTTTAATAACCTGAAGCACAATACACATCTAAGCTAAAAGGGGATGCTTACAAAAAAAAAACTGTAAAAACATTCTGGCTTTAAAAGAGGCATGAAGGAGGACATCCTTTTGTAAACTTCTCTACACTTTTCCTTCAGTTTCCTAAAGAATATGCAAAGTGCAACCTCAAAAGTTGGTATCATTACAGGTTACAATGGCTCCTAAGGAGGTCCAGTAAGACTCAGGAAGGACATCATTATCCCTGAGGCCTTTTAGCACCTGTGTGTGTGTGTCGGGGGCTGGTGTGACATCTGGCTAGTGAAAATTCTACCTGTGGAGGGTGTGAAGGAGTTATAAACCTTTTTAGCCGCACTGCAGTAGCCACAGAGAGCCCTAAGGGTCTCCGTAACTAGCCTATGTTCTCTTTACTGGACTTTTCCCAAAACCACTTTACGAAACGGTTCAACACACGCCATTTCAGTTTAGTTGGTGGCCGAGTTTTAGCTTAATGAACCTCCCAAGACGACATCAGTCCCTACATATAACTAGTCCCACATGGATCTGCACTTTTTAAAAATTTTTGTATTCTAATGAAACAAGCATTTAGTATTTTATTCAACAATAATTATGCATGTATGTATACAAGCAATAGACAAAATATCATTATTAAACCGACATGTAAAGTAGTAGGGTTTTGAATGTTAGTGACTAAAAGTCTTGACTATTTACCCAGAGTGAGGCTCTATATGGAAAAATGGGTGGTACTTTTAACCCAAATGTGCCCATGATCTACATTACAACTTTATATTTAACACTTACCAAACAGGGCTAGTTTGTAAATCAATTAAGTTTTTGTTTATGAGAACAGTATCAATTGAAAAGCCTGTACTTTTAATGCCGCTGCCGCTAACAGAAGTTACGTCTTGATGAGTTCTTTGTTTTCTTATAGAGTGAAAGCATTTGTAAAGTCATGTGATCAAAACCAAACACCCTGTAGCCAGCTCACATTGAGTTTCACTGAAGGACTGAGTAGATTAGGCCAATTTAACATCAGACCCATTGATGGAGAACAAGTTGGTAAACACACTAAAACAATAAACGACAAGTTTTCATTTAGCAAATCCCTATTCACAGACAACAGGGAGAATTAATCAAGAGCCTGATTGGAGGGTTTTAGTTGACAGTAATGATTGCTGGACAATCAGAAGCCGAGCTAATGAGTGAATCACAGGTTACTCATGGTGTTTGGTTTAGAACGTTTTAATAGATAACACAGACAAGCGGCTGCTTTTGTGTGATATGAAAATGGAGTGGCATAGATATTGCTAGTGTATTTTGATATGTCAAATTTAAAATTAGGTCAACATCGGAAACACAGTATACATTATATGATATAATAACAATGTATGTATAATATATTTTATAAAATATATATATATATATATATATACACAGTACTGTGCAAAAGTCTTAAGCCACTAGTATTTTCACCAACAAAAAAAATGGTTAAGTCAGTTATTTCAATCTTTTGCAGTAGTGTGTCAGTTGGAAATATCAGTTTACATTTCCAAACATTATTTTGGTCATTAACTGTAACAATGCAATGATATTATTGTCTGCACAAGGAGTCTGACAACAGCCAGTGCCAACAGACACGCTACCACAAAAGATAGAAACAACCGACTTAAAACCATTTTTTGTTGGTGAAAATAACTAGTGGCCTAAGACTTTTGCACAGTAATATATATAACTAAAAAAAAAAAACTGATAGCTCCAAAGAAAAAAGGTCAAAATGATAGACATGTATTTTGGCTGCAAACTGCATGTTCCTGGTGGACAAACCATAAATGGATACAAAGAATTTATGAGAGCAAAGAAAACACAAGATTATTACAAACAAACTCAAAGTCACGTTTTTGGGACACTGCATATTCCAGGGTCAGTAAGAGCTAGGATGAAGAGTTTGTGCACATGATGGCCAAGAAATGTGGTTTGCATATTGTGATTTTGGATAAAATTGATATGCAGAAAAAGCCCATCTGTTAGAGAAAGAACACTGATTATCAATCAGCGAGAGGAAAAAGTCTAAAAAGCAAAAAAAATTAAATGGAAAAGTTTCACAACCCATTTAACTTCTGTAATGTGACATTGTGACAAGTAAAACTGGATTTTCAATTAGGAGAAAAAAGTACAATGGGACTTCTGTCAGGCTGACTTGATGTGAACAGTGGAAAAAAATTGTTTCAAATGTGAAAGGATGTCTTATCATTTGAAAAATTAAACCAAACAGGCTCTCCTCAGCCACCCATTGTTCAGGTAATTTCATCCAAACCTGATGTCTTCTGTAGAACCAATGACGCAATTTTGGCATGTCACCTTTACAAAAAAAGACCTAATATATGTAAAATGAAAGTATAATGCTCCGTTGTCTCAAACTGCTTCCTGTGTCTTCTGCAATCAGCCTGACTCACATTGTAACAGTAATCCATAAGCTAAAGAAAAAACACACATCTGTTATGTGAATGCCAACCCAACATATTTTCATAAGAACTTTTTTTTTTTTTTTTGAGTAAGCGAAATGCCTTAATACGTTATTGAACTTAACCTTTAAATTATGCAACAAAAATTTGCATATTGGAAGACAATAGGACCGGGCGTTTAAACATGTCCGAGACAAATTTTTTCAAGCCATCTTCACATGTTGGCACAACACGCTGTCAAATTGAAATCCGGTAGTATCACAGAGATCTGCAGGCCGCTTCCTGCATAATCCATCTGTTGTTGCACCACCTCGTTCACCCTGCGGCCATGCAGACGGCCTTAACCAGAAGAACTACTTCCACATTAAAGACAAATATTCTATGCTTTTATGTTTCAGGAGTCTGAAAATGAATAAGAGGAGGGAGGAATACTCTTTCACCTCGGCAGGGTTTTGAAGGCGTTCGAGCTGGAAGCCTAATGAGGCACATGTGCCCACTAGATGAGCTAATGTTGTGTGTATTTATGAAAAAAAATTACATATCAAAAGGAACACTTTGGCACGGGATAAAGCGGTCCGTCTTCTTTCCACCCCCCAGTTTTCCTACAGATGAGAGATGGATTGCGTTTCGCTTGGCCTTCATAAACTTTGGAATGCTCTAATCGGCCTCTATTCTGTTTTCAATCACAAACTAGTTTGCATTTACTGCTTAACTGATTTAGTGGGAATGAGGACTTTGGATATAATTTGGTGGAAATTTGGGGAGAAAGCGAGAGAGACGCATGGGAATTTTTGCATCAGCTTGAACCAGAGTCACGCGATGCCATGAGAGGATTGAGATGTCATCAGTTGGCGACAAAGTGATGGTTGAGTGGAACACAATATCTGCCAAGAGTTTCGTGAAGGACAAGGGGAAAGTACACTCATGGACTTGCGTGAATAGGATGGAAGGTTTAACAAAAATGACCTTATGTATGTAGTATTAAAGTTTCTGAGGCATGAAAACTGGTGAACCGTAGCAAAGCACCATTAATGGAGCTACAGCATTTACGTCATTTAAAATACAAAAGGTCACCTGTTGCATGTCCAATTTCTTTTAAAATTATTACATTATGGCTGTAATATACTGCAACACAGCAGTAATGTGAAAGTGAATAGAGCAGTCATTTCTAATTTCCTTATGGCAAAAAAAAAAACTGTAATATAGTTAATTTTGCTTAAAATATTCTGTTCAGTTGAAGTTTAAGTTACTTACATCCTTACATCAAACTGAAGTGTATATCTATGTAGGTTATGATATATATACCATATTTTAAGAGGTAATATGATTGTGTTTGATGATGATACCCAAGTATCTAGCTGTCTGTGTTTGACAAAAGAAAAAGAGTTGAACTTGAGCCATATGGATGTCATAAGCTACTCACCAGCGTGAAATCCCACTGGGGTCCAGGTGTCAGAAAAGTAAAAGAACTTCCTCGTCTCAATGATGGCCTACAGCAAGAAAAACACAAGATTTTCAAAATAGTCACACTTCTAAAGCCTTTCAGTGAAATAAAAATAAAACATTAAATTCCCTCTTCACAAAGAAAACCAGACAAATACAAAGCATCCAACCAGACCCAGACCTCTGGTTGTGCAGTAATGACGTAGACGTGCAGCCAAACCTTGTAGATCCATTAGTATGTCCATAACCCAACAATGTCAGTGTGCCCACAAGAAAAGCCCATAAATGTAAAAACACATCCTGTACGTACCACACACCAAGCCTGGTGTAGCTCTGTCTCCCGTGATACTGCATCATGGTCTGCAGAACCGATACAGAAGAGCGTCTCTTAGCCCCGATCTCTCTAACTCACACCAAGACACAAGAGACAGTTTCTGCTATCTTTCAGCCAAGTGCCCTTTCCTTCAGTCTCTATCCATCATGTCCTCTTTTACTCACAAATGCACTGCCCCTCATTGTTGGCTGGGCCCTTATTTGGGGACTGGTGACAACTGTCTCAGCGAGGTCATGTTTGCAAAGATACCCAGGGTTCCTTTTTTTGGAAGAGCTGTTTCTTTTTTCAGCCATGATAATGGGATGGCCCTGCCAAAACTTTTATACAGAGCCCTCAAAAAACATTCTCACGTTTATTATTGGCTAATCTACAGAACAATGATTACATCATCATAAATGGAGTATTGTTCATTTTAGCAACATTACAACAGAATGATCAATTACCCTGAAGCGCATGTCAGCATGATTCTAAAGGAAATATTTCTGTGTCACAAATCACTCAGAAATCATTTTTGTTCACATAGTTCCTTTCTGTAGTGTGTTAATTTGGCAGGTAGCGATACTGATCAAAAGATTCAGTTAAAAAAACAAAAAAGGACCTTATGCTCAAGTCTTTACTGATTTGATAAGTAACACAATTAAAAACATTTTAATATATTTTTCGGCGCTGAAGTTTCAGCATTATTACTCCAGTCCTCAGCATGTAAATAAATGGACATAATTTTTAACTCAATATTTGAAAATAAAAAGAATATTTTGCATGAGACAACAGTCCCAGTCATTCTATCAGAAATATTTGACCCCAGGATGCTTTTGTTTTAATTGGTAAGATTTAAAGGAACCGTACGTAGAATTGACATCTTGTGGTTGAACTAGGTATTGCAGTTAAAAATTCTGGAGAGGGGTTTTTCACCCGGCCCCTCCTTTTCAGACTTGACGCGCACTCAGGTTGCCATGATTGACGACACCTACAGGAACGAACGCACATGACAATGAATTAAATGAAATGCACTGTATTTTCTGCCAAGCAGGCAACCTGGAAGCCGAAACACTACCGTGCTCCAAAACAAAACATGACAACATAAACATCAGTTGAGGGCTGCAACTGCGCTTTTTAAATGAGAATATCCAGGCTGTAGTACTACGGTCAGCGATATGAGTACTTTTAATTAACATGTTTTCTGAATGCCTGTTGAACATAACAGAGACATTTTATGATTATTCCAATAAATTTCTTACATACGGTTCCTTTAACACTGCGTAAGTTAATTAGCGGTGAAAGTTGTTTTTTAATGCATGAGAATGACTTAAGGTCTGACAGGCTCCATTTATAAGAACAGATGAATTCTATATTAAAAGTGGATGAACTTCCCATCACAATGAATTATTACTAAAACAGTGGAAAACAAAAGGAAGACACATTCATTCTCTGGTTGCCATCTATCTTTTGTGTAGGCACATGTGAATGTTTGGGCTAATTTCTCTCGATCTCTATATCTTTGCATTGTTGTCCGTTTATTATTCCATCACTTGAGTGCAGATGACAGTAGAATGCAAATGGTGTATATGAGGAAATGTGTAATTACAGTTCAACAGAGAAAAATGTTTGTGGTAAGTGAGAGAAGCTAGTTCTCACAGAAAGAATAGTTCAAATGTGACTCATGTAATTAAGGTGTATTTTACAACTGATTTATGTCTGATAATTTATGTGGGACAGGAAGTTTCTGCTTAATGCAGTGATGTAGTAAGCAGAATATTGAGAAGCCGGGTGATCTTGCTTGTGATATTATCTGATCAGAGAGTGTCAAGATAGCAAATCTATATCATTGTCCACTAGAAAAAGACTCTTCTACTGTGGGTGGTCTTGACTGTTAAAGACAACAGGGGACTAAATATGTAGGTCAAATGACGCTGCCAATACCATGATGGAGTGTCCTCCATTCCTGCTGAGGAATAGACCATAGTCATGACAAGCAGACAGCATATTTAATTTAAACGGATAAAAATAGACTTGTATGTAACTGGGCCAAATAAATAATAATAAATAAATAATATGTACTTAACTGCTGACAGAAAATGCACACATATTGGAACTTGTGTTTTTAAAACGTGACATTATAAAACACCATACAACCTCTTGTCACACACCGTTTGTGTTTGTATGTGAATATTAGCTAAATTCATTTCCTTCAAATTTTCAACGCTCAGATTCATAATTAATAAAACAGAAGCTTTTCTTTAAATCGAAAATCTGCCCATGACAGCGTCACAATAACCATCATAATCAAGGGGCAGTATTAATTACAATAAAGTAATATTGTTAAATATTACAATTTAAAATAACGCAAAATTAAAAAAGTTTTCTATTTTAATGTTTTAAAATGTAATTTATTCCTGCGATGGCAAAGCTGAATTCGAGCCATTACTGTAGCCTTTTATGGTGCTTTTCCATTTCCGTTATAGTTGCGCTGCCTCTACTGCCGTGACATCATCATAAAAGTGATGAAAAAGACGAAGGAGTTTGTTTCAAAAACAAAAAAGGTGCATTTCTTCAAACAAAAAAGTTGCGTCCGATCCCTCGCTGGCTGTGCTGATTTAAATCTAGCGGGTCTGTTGTGTCTCGTGTCGCAAGTTCAGTGACTCAGTAATGACAATTTTCTCCGGCCAATCAGTGACCAACAGAGTGTACACGTCAGGTTTTGGTAAAAAATGGAACAGGTACCAGTTACTATTACCAGTGGAAAACCCCCCAAAAGTGAGCTGTACTGAACCGTGCCGTGCCGTACTGTGCAGTGGAAAAGCGCCATTAGTGTTGCGAGATCCTTCAGAAATCATTGTAATATGCTGATGTCATGCTTAACATCTTTTATCACTGCAGAAAACATTATTTTTCTCTAAATGTTTTAAATATACGGAAAGTGTAAATCAACAGAATTTATTTAAGACATTTTATACCATTATAATTGACTTTGCTGACCAATTTAAAGCTGAATAGAGGTATTCATCACTAACCTCAGAGTTTTGAACGGTACTGTCCTATTTAAATATACTAATTCTGACCTGTCACACAGTTTAGACTGGAGAGCATGTGTGGACAGTAAAACGAACCATGGGCTATAAGAGTTGTGCCTTAAAGTAAGCATGAGATCAAATCCAACAATCTGCTACTATTCTAACATGCAATATTCCACTCAGTTCCCAACGGAAGTGAATCCAAATTAAACATGTAATCTCTATTTACGACTTCAAGCGAACCAATTGTGTTTTTCAAAGATAAAAATGTCAATTGGTTATTGTAATGACCCTCGGGCAGAATAAAACACACCCATGACCTGTAGCAATGTTGCGTAAAATGCCAACAGCAGCGTTTCCCAAGCCTGTTCCTAGAGGCCCTCAGCACACTCTCCATAATCAAACACACCTGATTCACCCCAGTGCCTGAAACAGGTGTATCAGATAAAAGAGACATCCAAAATGTGTGCTGTTTGGGAGCTTCAGGGAACCTATGAGTGTGTATTGCATCCAAAACATGTCTGGAATGCTGAGGAGTTGTCTGAAACGCTGGTCACCGGCATGACAAAAATGGACCAAATAGAGCACACACCCCGTGATGGTTACATCAACACCTCAGATTCTCTCACAAGCAACGCAACAGACTGCACAAATACGAGGCCTGCCCTGTTCTGAGAACTCCACAGGACATTACATCACTATCGTTACCACCTTCGAGTGTCAGCTGATCCCATATGAGTGTGGGAACTTGTAAAATGCTACTCATGTTCGCAGGTTGACGTCATCGTTGCAATGGTCATTCTGATGTGTGGAAATTCATATAAACACAGTTGCACTTGCCGTGTACTGTATACCGAGTCATGGATGTCCTAAGTTGTCAATGTACCACACAACCCAATAGTTCGTTTTAAAGGGGCAGTCAACGTTGGTCTCATGTTTTTTTTTTCTCTTTCTGTAATTGAAAACGCAATCCCACTGACGTTAAGGTGGGAAAACACTGAAGGGGACTCAGGTTAAGCTAAGTAGGTTTGGTTTCACCATGCTTTACGTAGCAAACAAAGGACAGGCCTTGGAGGAATGATATGTCACTTACTCATCCAGATCACTCCACAACGGCTTCAAAAGCTGTCTTTGTTGTGGTCTCCACTGTCAAATATGAGACATCATATATATAACGAACCTGTAGAAGGCCACGTAAAGGGCTTGAGTGTCAATATGGCAACAGAGAATGGATAATCTGAAATTGGATAACGGTTGCCTAAAACACCTACGATGCCCTGCTGTGTGCAGAGCAGTGACGTTGTGCTCTTATCTTGACTATATCTGTTTTTTCAGTGCGTATTAAATATAATGGGTTATTGTCGACTAAATCCTTGGGGATTACTAGACAAAAAAAAGACAGAAACATGACATTTAATAAAAGTCTATTTTGCTTTCTGTAACACTACGTCAGATCATATGGTGAGCTATTCACATAGCTTTTTTTTTCTTTATCGCTGTATCTGTGGTGTGGACTATGTTATTTAAAAAAAAAAAAAAAAAAAAAAAAAAATTATATATATATATATAGTCACAGTGTAAATAGGTCTTAAATAAATGTCAAATGAAAATATAAAATTTGTAACACTTTACTATAGGGACCAATTCTTTCATATTAAAGCAATAGTTCATCCTCAAGTAGTTCAAACCTGGAAGTTTGTAACCAGGCTGTTTTGGGTCACCATTGACATTGAAAAAAAAATACTATGGGAGTCAATGGTGACCCAAAACAGCCTTGTTACAAACTTTTTTTTTCAAATATATTGCTTTGTGTTTGGCAGAACTAACAAATTACAATTACAATTGAAACTACTGGGTAAGTAAATGATGACGGAATTTTGGGTCAACTATTTTTAGTTTCACTAGTTAGCATGCCTATTAATAACATATTGGCTTTACTTATAAAGCACATATTCCACATTGCCTAAACCCAACTATTAATAAGCAGCTAACTAATTTGAGGCAAAAGTTATAATTAATGGTTTATTAATAGCGAGAATAGAACCTTCAAATAAAGTGTTGACCATAAAAACATAGATTTATAACAAAAATAATAAATTGATCAAATGGAGTTTTAATGCAACACCATAAATTTCATAATCATTAGATGCCACATTCATATTTAAAAATACACTTAATTATTAACTTTGTAAACTACATTGCACCTTTATGCTGAAAATAAATCATGCAGCTTCTTGTAAAGAGATGTTATGACATTGGACAAATCCCTTCATTACGTCACTAACTACTAGTCTCTCAACTGTCTAGAAACACTATGTCATCATCACACTGATGTGCATGATGTGTGATGCTTGGGTAAGAATTTATTACACAGTTAGGCCTAGTACTTTCTAAAAGTCCAGTTTGTATGATATCTACTAGGAAAGGGCTCTTTTGACATCGGCCACCGAGCACAAGCCTCGTAATACCAAAATAACCACCCTGGCAACTGCATAGCAACACACTAATAACATTTAGAATGTCATAGTGTCCACATAGCAATGACTTTGCATCATGTTGCTCTCAAATTTTCCGAAAAATGTAAAATTGAAGTTTCCATGCCATTTTTGTTGTTCTCCGATTGTATAAGAGGCAAATTGGGTCACATTTCCTGGTGTTCCAATCGGGCAGAAGGCTTGGCATGAGAGAAAGAAAACCAAACCCTCTGCCAAAATAAACCGCTGGTACTTCAGCCTGTGATAAAAGCACATTTGACACTCTCTGGCTTCTTTCTCAGGGTTTATGAGAGAGATCTTGTATATATTTGGCATGGTCTAATAATATGTGTTACCTTGGACACATTATCAGATGTCTTTTTGGTTTAATAGTGGTAAAACAGCTATACACCAAGATCTGACAGGCATTGATTCATTCAACGTTTAATCCAAAAGATAGGATTTAAAGATCAAAAGAAAGACGATTGCAGTATGTTTGTTCATTTTATATTGTCACTGTATGATTCTGTTTTTTTTAATCTGCTTCGATGTATATACTTTGTAAGCATCTTTAGCGAAATGCGAAAATGCATCAAAATGCGAATGCGGAAAAGGTAAATTGTTGCATTGTAGCAATTTCGTTAAGTGATAATGCTGATTTGAAGCACTGCCATGTTTTTGAGTAACACTCTTCAGTGAGCTAATTAAAAATCACTGCGTATATATTCAAAACAGGTGAGTCAGAGTTAAACATTTTCAATGTTGTGGCTTGAACGTTGCTCTCATTTGTAATAAGGCTTTAGCGCCATCGTGTGGCGGACTAAATTGCAGCAATACATATTCTCTCCAGCTGTCACGCTTTGTTTTCATTAGTCGACATATTGCGGAAGTTTTTCTCGCTTTTGAAAACGCAACAATCTCATACGCCCATATTCACCCAGTTTACAGAATCACTTATAAGTTGTGGTTTGTAACACTTAGATAAAACCGTTTAAATGCAACCGTCTAATACAGTTTTATTACCGTGTCGAAATGCACAATTGCAAAGAGTGGCATATTTGGCAAAGGGACACGCAGACCACAACTGTGCGAGCATTGGAATAATAATGACCACCACCAACAACGACACTATGTGATATATTTCTGACCGTTTGAAATTGCGCTCGGGGGACGCGTCGATATCCACCACCGTCGACTTTCTCTTATTCCTTCGCGGTCTTTCGTTCACCGGCTCCGCCATCGGCGCTGGAGATCCGTCGGTTTCCTCCATTTGAAAAATATGGACCTGGGATGCGCTACTGTAAACTGTATTTAAAACCTGGTGCAGTTAAAATTGGTTATTTTGGGGGGTGAATTGAAAGGGGGACGTTTGCGATATTCAACGGATAGGACGGATTTTGAATATGGCGGAAATCTGAAATCGTAGCCAATCAAAAGTGAGGAAGAGGGGGCTGTGCTGACGGAGAGTAATGACGTAACGCTTCCGCGCATGCGCTGTGTCGTACACTGTAGTTTCTGATGAGCTATGTAAAACAACAGAAAAGCATTGTTCTTTTTTGTTTTTATAGTTCAGTGCATTTATCAGTGCCAAACATTACTTTCTGATCTTCAGTGAAAATAAGCACACAAATAATCACACAATCGCTAGCTGCATCAGAAAACAAAAAGATTTAAAAAAAAATCAAAGCTGACTAGGGGCTTTCATTTCAAAAATATTTGAATAATAGTCTACCTAATGTAGTAAAGTTGATGTTGTGTAGACTTATGCAGTACGTTAACAGGTCTACAAAGCTGAGCAAATCTGGTATAATGAGCTAGCATGACTGAGTCCGTGGCGACACACAAGTGTAAGGTCAGATAAGATCAGCAGTTGGTTTTAAACTTCGTGTTTGAAGGCAAACTCGCCTCACACAATAGTCTAGACCTCATTAGGGCTGAAAACGTTTAGCCTGTTTACTGCAGACTAATGATGCCTGTTCTGTATGGTGACTCATTAGAAAGGCAGACCAAGCATTGTAAATACACAAAGAATAGCTTGACAGTTCCCAAAGAATAAACATTTTTGTAACAGTCAGCAAATCCCCATTTTTTCCTTTTTTTGTAAAATGCCTGCTTATTATCACTCAAGGAAAACTCACAACACAAACAAATCAACCAACAAATCTTGTCTGTTGTAGTTACCCTTTTATTATTTATTATACACCACATAATAATAAATAGCTACTTATAAATAGCTAATAAATACATACTTTTTAGTGTTTGTGAACACATATTACATTCCCCAAATGTTCATTAAAAATATAGAGCAAATACTAAATACAATTAAATACAAGATACTGCATATTCACATTTAATGGCAAAATCGTTGTCAATAATTGCCTGTGTTAATAATTCCCATATGTTTGAACTATCACCATGGACTATAATTATAAACATTTAACAATGAACACATTTTCTGTAAATGCATACTGTGAAAAGTGCCAAAACCTAAAATGAAGTGAACTATTTATTTCGCCATTTTTTTTTTAGCTTGTGTCTTCTTCCAACCAACAGAGGGCAGGATTGAACAGCAGATGAAGTCAGTTTGTGAGCACATTTTCATTTATTTGGCTGTGAACGCATAGTGAGGGTGCTTCAAAATAACAACCAAGCTTATTTAATGTTCACTCTCATTCAGCTGAAATAAAAACACTCATTTCTATTTTTCCAGTGTATTTTTGCAATAACCTCTTCAAAGGCCTAAGCGCACATGAAGTACACAGGAAAAGGGCACACTGATGGCCTTTTGAGCGCAATGGGAAGCCGAAGAATTGATCCCCAGTCATTATAACCGATTTCAAATGGTGCTAGATGACAGAAGTGACTCTAAGCACCAGAGGAAATCAGTCATCCTTTGGTGGGGAGAGATGGGGGCAGGAACAGCCAGAGAGGGAGAAAGAGCTCTCTCTTTACTAGCCCTCTCAGGCATAGTTAACAGTTCAAATGAGGGAAGAGAAAAACAAATACACAATAGTTTCTATATAAAAAAAGATAAGTAGATAAATCCAAAGGCAAACTCATTTGCAATGTATTCAACCATGAATAACCTATGGTCCCTGTAAGCAATGTAGTTATTAAATCAGTCCTAAAACCTGTGTAATGCAAAGTCATTCCTGTTTGTCTCTCTCACAAGGAAACACTGTGCTATCTACATTTATCCATGCACATTTATCCTGGTTATCCTTAAACCTTGTTTTGAAGAATTCAATTAACATCGCATTTTTCTAAATTATATTTGTTTGTATTTTAATGAGAAATTACAATCAAATTTAAGTTAGCTTAAGGTCCTGTGGCCATTATGCCACTGCTATTGTGAGCTAAAACTATAAAAAGCTTTAATTAGAACAAATTAATAAAAATGAGAAATGTTGGCTTGGTGGCTAACTGAAATAAATTAAGCCTAATTACTAAAACGAAAAAAACCCCCAAAATTCAAAATATTCGTAAATACTATGATTGCACATAAATGCTAAAACCGCTCATTGCTGTCACACATTTATAAATTCTTACACTGATGCATGAGTGAGATTGCATCACATTCCTTTTGTTCCTACTTCCATGTTCTGCATCATTCACAGACACTACATCATGCAAACGTATGATATCATCTAAAGATGTTGACATCGGTTATTTACATGAATTAAAGCATCATTTAAAAATGTAAATATCTTGCAGCCAATTTAAATTTACATATTTAAAGGCAACTAAACGGCAGTAGTTTCCTTGTGGGGCTGGGCTGGCTTGTTCACTCGGCATTCATTTGACTCACTCAGTACATCTGAGTGAGTTCATCAAGCGCTTGAGGCAAACCATGAACTATATCAGGTTCTCCTGTGATGCACTTCCTTCACCTCTCTTGAAAAGCCACTCAACCCAGTAAATACTCCTTGTCCTTCTTTGTTATTCTTTGACTTCTCTTGGGATCGTCCGTGGCTGCGAAACATGATCCAGTGGCAATTCCCTCCTCAAGAACACTGATTTCAAATGGTGCTAGACACTGGTAGAACACATCTAAACCACCATGTGAAACCAGCATCCGGAGGAAGTGTCCAGGATCTCAAACGATCCCTTCAGAAGTCCCTGTGTCACTGGCACAGGAAAGGCAAAAGGTTGAAACAGCAGTAGGCATGCTTTAACAGTTAACAGTGACTGTCAAAACAAATGTCATGGTCACATGGCACTGTGGTTTTGAATAGTGAAGTCCACTTTTCTCCATTGATACCAAGCTCTAGTTGTTGATCAGTTGGATGAGATTGTGACCACAACCTACTGCATAGCACACAATGTGGTTTGATGTATGGTGTGTTTGTGTATAAATAGACCCTTGATTGCCCAGAAAGAATCCCTGCATTGGTTTTGTCCGTGGGAGGATGACGTCAATCCTTTTTCAAAGGAGAACTGCTGGGAGATGGAAATTATGAGTCACTGGCAGATCTTTAAACAATGTTATCACTCAGAGTAGCCGTCAAACACGAACAGGATTGGTCACTTACCTGCGGCCGTGCCCAAGAAGGTCCATGAAGTTAACTTGTGTACTTACCACCAACACAGCGCTGACGTAATCTGAGGCCCACTTGGAAATGAATGCGTTCATTCGTGGTGAGCTGTCTTAAACTGCCATGAAAAAGTGTGAAAATGTATGACACTTTAGATCGCTGCTGATCTTTTTATATCTTTCAGCCTATGGTTGACTGCAGTGATGATGTCATTTCCAGTCACTCTCTAGTCATAGATTAAATCATTCTCTCCATCTTTGAGGAAGTGTTATTATTTATATACTAGTATTAGTATTCTGAATTAGAATTAATATATATATATATATATATATATATATATATATATATTTATATATAGTATATAGTTTTTTTATGTAGTTCAGTTTTAAAATTTTGTAGTTA
>JAUYWG010000034.1:6047181-6074092 GCA_034779775.1 Enteromius afrohamiltoni
TATATATATGTATATATAGTATATAGTTTTTGGAGGTACTTCAGTTTTAACATTTTGTAGTTAGTTGTCCAGATTTAATTATCAGAATTATTAAAAATTTTATTACATATTGAGTAGTTATTTATTAATATCTATTTATCTTTTATTTTTATATTCTCAATTTTTACTTTATTTTTCTTTTTAAAAAGTTTGCTGTTTTTGTCATTTGATTAGCTATCTGCTTTAGCTAACTTTCATTTATTACAATTTTAATTCTAGTTGCTTATTCTAATGTGCTATACATTCATGTTTTGTTAATCAAATATTATATTATTAATCTATTTTAATTTCAGCTTTATTTGAATTAAAAGTAGTTTAACTAAAACCACAGATGCAGTGTTGATTAATGTCAAAGGTGGTGTATGTCCTTTTTTGACTGTATTAAAGCATAAAAACACCATATTTGCAGATATTCAGGAAACATGCTAAGTTCACATAATTTGTATTTTACATTGAAAATGTGCATGCTGTGTCAGAATGTCTCTCTTTGTTTTGGTCTGAGATTACGCCCCATTACAGTTTACTCTATAATATTTCAATAGCCTGGGTTGCCAGTTTGCAGAAAACACAACATAACACAGATTCTACCTGACCTAAAAAGCATCATAATCTAAAAAGCTCTATGGTCACATGCATATTAAAACGTGGATAAATCAACTTATCGTTTTACAATGTAACAATATATGGAATTTAGACCGCAGTACCAATTTCAACCACTACCTGTCATTATTACATGCTGCACCTTTAAAATGGATCAGTCAAACTAATACTGTAACTGGAAGCATATTGGAGTCAATCAAGAAAAACCTGATGAGATAATTGGAGACAATTAACCTAAAATAAAAAAGACTCACAATTATGTCAATCCAAACCTGCATGACATGTGGAACAAAAAAAAGACATATCTGTGACTTGTGCAGACAGAGTTTTTATTTATTTATCTATTTATTTTATAGTTTTTCTTTTATTTATTTTCAAAATAAATTCAGAAAATTATGACAGTTTATTCATTTTAGGTGAACTGTCATTTTAAAACCTTAGGGTTAATAGCTATATTAAGGCTAAGAAATATGTTGTTGACTGTTTATGCTGGAGGCATGTCTGTTATTTCCTTCTATTTCTCAACAAGAATAATCAAGATGGCCTGTAGCAATATGCTGTACACTACTGTCATTCTTACTTTCTTTTTCCAGCCTGCGCAAGGTCTCCTCTGAATGCTAAGAAGCCCACACATATTTGGCTTACCGTGTATTATTGCACACCTTATTATCGGTTTCTCGCACACTGGAACCCACAGGAGGTACCTGATTTAATGGCCTTAGTCACTCAGCATGGATCAGAAAAGAGAAATGCAGCCTTGATTTTCACACGAAGTGACAGTAAACTGTCTTCTGTTAACCAGCGCTAGCTTTGGTGTTCCGATTTGTCTGTTTAATTGGACAGAAAATATCATCTTGTATAACACACAGTATTCAAAATAGCACAACACTAGCAGCCGGCAAAGCTTATTAAAGGTCCTATAAGCAATTCCGATATTTTTTCTACAGCCAGATATTACTGGAACGGCTGTCCTGAGAAATCACAGCTGTCTCTATAGCAGCACTAAGGCACCTTACAATGTGATTGTGGTCCACCTGAGGTCAGCCAGTTAGAAGACTTTGAGATGCCTCTCTGTAAACCACAGTTAGTGGCATGAGTTTGTAACAAGACAGTGACTGATGGTGAAAGCGTTTTAGAAGGTTATTTGGAAATAACAATTACCTCTGCATTTCCTTTAAGTGCCACTAGAGGTGAAAAAATGCTTACACAGCTTTTACTTTTTCTTTCTGAATAAGAGGAGAAAAATTATGACATGTGTGTTCTGATCTATGGTAATATCTACAGAATTCTGGGGAATGGTTATACACAAAATGTGTATATATATATGCATGTATGAAATATGTGTGTGACAGCATTATACAGTACTTTTCACTAAATTATTATTTGGCAAAAAATTATTTTGTAAAATAAAATATATTTAGTTCTTTGTACTCTGTTATAGTACTTTTTTACATTTATTATATAAAACGTTAATTTGTAGTTAATTTAACTTCAAACTTTAAAATATAGCATAATTGTTTCTCTCACATAGCGCATAGTGCCTTTCAAAAGTTAGATGTCATATTTGCAGGTCAAAATGGTTTAAATAACAGACGTCATGATTCTAAAGGAAAGATTTCATGTGTACTTGGTCAAGAACCCATCCCTAAAACACTGGTCTTACCAGTTCTGGCAATTGTAATCATTAATTGTGCAACTTACCAGATCCAATTAGAAAACCAGGTGTCGAACATTTCTCTGCAGTTCTGAAAAAAAAACAGAAGAGGGCAGTGTTTCAGTGCTTTATCTCATCCAGACACAAACCCCCAGCAAAAACAGGGCAGAGCTGAAGGGACTCCTGCCAGTTCAGTGAATACACAAACACACATGCGAGTCCTGCTTTCTGGTGTGTGTGTGTGTGTGTGTGTGTGTGTGTGAAAAGCCCACCATGGAGGCGTTGTTCTTTGCACCCTGTCACTCCACTTTCTTCTCTATTCAATCGCAGGAAGTGGCACGCAGAAGACAGAAACTCGCTCTTGCGCACACACATACACAGAAACCCACAAAAATGAATGGACTGCATGATTGCCCATTGCTACCAGGGATGACATCACCCACTCCCATCCCGTTGCCTCCTCGGCCCGATTTTAAAAACAGAATGACAAGGGCTCCTATTTAAGCAACAACCTGCTTTGAGCACGCTCTCTACCTCTGTTATTCACTCAACATGTTTCTCTCTGTTTCAATTTATTTTTTACTAGCCGAGCTCTGCAGCCAAAAAGCACAGCTACATGTTTTCGTCTATGTGAATGCGGGTGGGCGAACAGAAACACCTATCCTCTTTGGTGACTTGGCTGGGTTGAGCTGTTTAATGACGTGGCCCAGAAATGATTAGTCTGTAGAGCCACTGACAGTGGATCTGTCAGAGAGGTGCTTGTGATGCTTCTTTATAGTGATTAGTCTAAGAGAACTTAAAGAGACATTTTAAGCTCATCTGACCTTTAAACACAGACAGTTTTTTAAAAAACGGAACAGTTTTGTAATCTTTACATTACTACTCTCTCTTATTTTTTTAATCACAAGTTCCATTCTTATATCTGTTATCATTTTCTCCGTCTAATCAAATTCCTGATGGATAAAATCAAGTGCCTCCCAACAGTTTTTCTTCATTTCACTGACAAATACGTCATATAATGAGTTGTTGGTTTTACAAATTAATTTTGTTGCTTTAAATTATTACTTAATGACTTTAATAAAACATTTTAGGTCATCTGACATCTCTAATAGTATATTATCCATGAATGAGACTGTGGTTTGAGAACTACAGGCTAATGGGGGGGGAAAAATACAGGGAAACAGCAAGCACTACAGAATGTGCGTCAAAGCAGGTCGTAGAGCATTAAGAGAATCTGCCCACTGCTGTACAAAAACCAATTTTTCATTTCTAAATGTATACAGCACACACATATATATCGGCGGTGTAGTTATTTCTCCAACAAACGTTTTAAACCCAACAGTGCGCTGTGCCCTCCGGGATAGTGACTCATCACATTTACACCTCGATTATTCCCACACACACTCTTTCCCAGCATAAATAAGTGCTTCAGCAAACACTGCTGCCACAACACCACTCGATACTCATATAATCCGTCCTCATTATCACAAACTCTTCCCAGTCCGCTCTTTCACAGGGCAAGTAATTTGTCCTGTTTAAAATAAGTCTGCTGTGCTGGTCATGATGTGATGCGAGATATATGAAAGCTTTACCTGATGAGTCAGAAGTGAATCACAGGAAGCAGGTGTTTTATTTTAATCCTGTCAACTATGGCACATGTACACAAGCACAGTTGTGACTCGCATTTACATACATAACCTTTAAATGATCACAGAGAGGTAACCCATGCTGATAAACGGCTCTTGAAAAAAAAGAGCTGATTGCTGTGCATTATTCTCTACATATAGTGCAATCTGAACCCTAAAGACAAAAAAAAAGACACCTTCGTAGCACCCAAACAAGTGCCCTTGTTTTTAAACAGAACCCGGTAAGTTCATTTTATCGAATCAACGCGCTGTATTCAGGTCAGGTGACAAGGCTACATTCACTTAGAAAAGACATGTTAGCTGAAAGGAATCCCTACTGACTAAAAGTGATCGAGGAAGGATAATTTTAACTTGAACTTGACCTGTGATATCTTCTTCAGGGCATAAAAGGAAAATAAAACGTTTTTAATAAACTTTAATTTTGGAAATTATCTGTATTTCAGTTATTGTTAACGAACAACCCAACTGCAGTTTAACTGATATTACTTAATTTTTATTTATTTATTAAAAATAAATAAATGAGTTAAATGAACACACATACACACACTGTATTCCCTCTAACATCTATCTATGCCAGTGATTCTAAAATTAAATGCTCAACAAGCACATATGCATACTTTAGTTGTAGATAAAAGGGGTCAAAACAGTTACCTTCACCACCTTAAGAGGAGTGATGATCCGACACCACTTTCAACTAAAAAAGTATGCATTTTGGTTGTTCATTTGAACCGCAACCATGTTTCAGGGGCCTGAAAGTTTCAAAGTTGAAAACCAATACCGTTATGAAGTCTGTGTAAACAGATTTTGAGAAACCTATTACATGTTGGCCTGTTATGCATAATAAAGCATTTTAAGTTGTATTCGCTGATCTATGTGAATGACAAAATTCCCAATGTATCCATTTTTAACACATCGCGGTCATGTAAATGCCCTAAATATCCTCTGTGTGGCTTAACCGCACACTTCAGTTGCCCGTCTGAAGCCCTGCGGAGATATGAGTCAGTGCTGTGAGGATAGATGGTGTTAACGCTGCGGTGTGTGTAAGAGCGGGAAGTTAATACAGATCAGTCAATAGAGTTCAGCGTGGTGTTAATATGGCTTAGCATGCTCTCTTGAGTTCATGCATGGGGCACGGAGAGTGATGGCTATAATGGCAGCAGGTCACACACATTCTCTCTCTCTCTTCCTTTCTTTAATGAGAAACTGTTCTGAAGGGGACTGCTACCTATTAATAAATCAGAGCCGAAAAGTGGTGCTACCGTCTGAGTTTTATTAAATCCACATGATGCAACAACGCTGCACCACGCAGCAAATAATATATATTAAAAATTGGGTCATAATGTCTAGGGAGAACTTGTATTTATTTCTTATTAATTTAACTTGATCTTGTAAATGTAAAAATATTTTAAAGTCCTTTTTATTGCCTGTTTAAATTTGGCTTTGAATCTTAGATAATCTCAGAGTTTTGGATGCACCTGTGTTGTTGTTTTAAATCTTTTTTAGAAGCAGTATTTGTGCGTAAATACATAAGCAAGTACTCGCCCACACACAGCTATACATAACGCAACACATTGCTATCATAATAACCAAAGTATGTTTTTCCCTCTCCTGGCATTATCCTCAGTCGTTTTGGCAGTGCATCGGCCTAAAGCATGCTCTTCATGCGCGAGCTCTCCGGAATTCTTGGACATTTCGTAGGGAATTTCAGACATCTGGCTGTTCCCTTTTGATCTATTTACAGGAAGTGGCTGAACTTTGGCCCACTTGTGCACGCGCAGTGTGACATAGCAACAGGAGAATGTTCCTTTCTGGGCAAAAACAGATAAACAACCTTATCAGAAGAGTGGGCCAAATTTAGAGCCAGAATAAATAGCCTAGGAACACAGAGTGGAAAGACAGAAAAATAAGGCAGGGAAAAAAAGAATAAGCAAGAGTTTCCAGGAACCATATTTGAAAGGACAAGTAGGTATATCCGCTTATACATCTTTCTCTCTCTGTCCTTTCTGGCACTAACATTCAAAAACGTACTCTGGATCTGAAGGCTTTAGCGATTTGCGGCATGACATGAGAGGAGGTGATGCTAACCTGAGTCCGGTTAAACACAAGGAGCCTTTTTATTATAGCTCGCAATAGCGTGCTTGTTTATTTTTAGTATACCACTTCAGTTGAACCTATGTATAGCAACACCTGACAAATACGTGATTCTAGAAAGTGGATTTTGACAAAGGAGGAAGAAAATTATAGTGACCTGCGAATACAAATTCCCAGGACGTCCTGAACTAAATGAGCTGTTCTGAGAAGCGCTCCTGGGAAACCCGGCCTGCGCTCATCTGGAATGGCCTTGCCAACAGAAACACCACTGCACAAATCAGTAATTTTACATTTCCTCACCGCAGTGTGTTGCTTATTACGCATGTCCGCTTTCTGATAGCCTCTAAACCGCCATCACCTGCTCTCCCACACAGCACACTCACTCTCATGCAGAGCGTTTATCAGACATGTTATGTTTTATTCTAAATCATTTCCGTATGAAGAAACAAGGGATTAAAAGAAAAAAAGAAAACTGTAATTTACTTATCTCATGTTGTTCCAGATCTGTATGGATGTTAAGAACACAAGCCATACGCCCGTTCACACGGCTCTCTTCTGTACTGTTTAAATGAGTAGGTATATTTGTATTTGCATGTTTTCGAGCTGTGAATCGATTTTGGTGATAAATCAGAACTAATCGTGTTACATGCAATAAATTATAGTTAATCTCATTATATCTATGAATGTTAGTGAGAGAATTGAAGTCTAGTAACAAAAAATGGGGACAAACATTAGCATTAACACATTAATCTATGCAGTCCTAGAACATTTAAAATGTAATCAAATGACATGCTGTGGTTTTAAATCAGGGCCGAGGGGGGATATTTGTAAACGTCCAACAGCAACACACGACCCTGAGCCTGTTGCGTTTGTAAAAAAAAAAACCTCTAAAGCTTACAATGAGTTTAGTGGGGGGGTCATGTGAGAGGAAGAATGCCTCCATTGCATTATGATTGGATATTATTCGATATGATTGGCTATGACTTTCTTGTTGAAAATCCCACCTCTTGTGTTAGCCCGTCATAGTATGACTTCAGAAGATGGATAGTGTACAAAACATATAAATTAATTATAATATGAACTAACCAAATAATAATTACTAGATGAATTTTAATTGCTTTTTTTTTATTTTGCTTTTTTTTTTTGGACCTTAACAACATTCGTCATAGGAGCAGCATGAACATTCTGCTAAACATCTCATTTGCTTTTTAATAAAATTTTGTTTCAAATTCATGGCAACTTTTATTTGCATACCATGCTAAGGGGCACAGCAGTGATGTGAGTCTTTGCGGGACTATACCAGCAAGCTTCCAGCAATCCTAAGTCTTAACCACCACACCCTAGGAAGGTTGCTGAGGGGCTGCGAATAGCCACAAACTCAACACAGTGTGTAAAGATCATCATGTTTATATTTAAACCAACATGGTTTCTGAGAAATGACACATTCCTGTCCATGCGGGAATAGCTTCTTGGAAGTCTCATAGCCCTTTATATTACTGTACTGTATGGATAATTGAATAAGTATCATGAGTCTTAACTGACTCACGTCTAGCCGTCGGCTACGGCTCACGTAACTCAGCGTTCCCCCCGCAATCCTTAGGGATGTCTGCTACACCCTCCCTCTAAGTTTACAGTGCACATTTGTTCTTCATTTCACTGCACTTGCACTGAAGCGCACTTCCTCTGACTCACGCCGCAAACAAGCCTTAAATCAGATCATCTGTCAGAGGGTTCATCTCAGTGGCGATTAACAGCAAAGGGGAAAAAAACTCTGCCGCAGTTGCCTGCGTGTTATTCACACAGTATTTGCTTTGATGGCTTGTCAGCGGCACAGGGTCAGCCTTCCAGCTAACCACAGGGGCGAGTCATAAAGCAGAGATCTCTTAACAGAGGGCCCAGGGCCAAGGCTGCTTCCCAAAACTGAAGTGCTGGAGAAAAAAAAACCATATTACAGTAAACGTGACTCTTATTCCCAGAAACCTAGTGTGACGTTAAAGTTCAGTGCACACAACAGAAAAGCTCTACTGGGAGTTGCATTGTGTGAGGTGAGATGAACATTGGGTAATTATTGTGTGTGGGTAAAAAAGCCAAACAAATCAATGTCTGCTTATATATTTAACAGCTAACAATACAAGTTTTCACACTTGGGTCACTTTTTAAAAGTTCAGGAGTAAAGTGAGGGAAGAAAGGTAAAGTTTGTCAAGACTTTTAATGGTGGTTTGAGAAAGCCTGCTTTTTAAAGAATTTGAAAAACTTTTAAGTTTGAGGATGGATTGATAGATATGTACAGGATGAATGCATGGATAGGTATGTGGATAATAGATTGATATGTAGATGGTGGATGGAGATGGATCTATAGAGGATGGATGGGTGAAAGGATGGATATGTAGATAATGAATTGATATATGGATGGATGGATAGACAGATGATTGAATGAATGGATAATAGACAGATTAGGCAACATGATTTTGTAATTTTTTTGAATTAGGTTAACACCTACCTTATGTTACATTACGGCCACCTGATAGCATCCCATTCAAGGATGAAACTAAATCAGCCTAGGATACACACTATAATTTAAACACATTTTAACCAGAGCAACCATCTACACTGTTATTTCCATCTTGATAATTGTTACCTGTCTTTTAATTATTAGACTGATGACTCAACGGTCCTCAACCTCATTCTCCTCTTTCTCAGTGATTTCTTTCAGTGCTAATCCCACAGTGACGTCTTGATTCAATGACTTATCAATATCAGATATCAATGTATCAATCAATAACGCCACAAAACAGGGGTGCATTTCACCAAACAACAACGATGTAACGTAGTACGATGCATTATTTTGGAAACTAACAAGCTACACACAAGTGTTTCCTGAACACGGTCGTATCTCTGTCATGTGAACCACATTAGTTCAACAAAACAGGGCCATTTTTAATGACGTCACGCGCATTTGGTGGAAGACTAACGTATGCTATTTAACTGATTAGAGATCTCCAAGATGCTCCTGTACTGAACATGACACCTATTAATTAATTTACTATCTTTGAATCATCGCGGGTTCCCTCTTCTGTCCTACTCCAGGGTTCCCTTTGCCATTTATGCACATGCGCACTTTTAAAATGGACGTGCAAAAATACAT
Organism: Enteromius afrohamiltoni; assembly: GCA_034779775.1. NCBI lineage: Eukaryota > Metazoa > Chordata > Actinopteri > Cypriniformes > Cyprinidae > Enteromius > Enteromius afrohamiltoni. Next base: position 6,056,357 of record JAUYWG010000034.1, read on the forward strand.
AATTAAAACGCAGTTTATATTTAGATATAATGGAAGATAAAGATAGTAATGCATGTAAGTTTGCTTCTAACTATGCTTCTAACCACAGGTCCAAAGCTGTAGTTCAAACCACGTACGTTTGTGATGTTGATTGCGAATGTTTGTTTGAACAATGCTTTTGGGAAACACAGAATCTTTAAACTATGCTAGTAACGATGGAACTGGTGACCATAGTAGGCTAACATTACTTTGGGGTCCGTTTTTCAATCTCTCCCAGCGATAAATGAATAATAGGGGTTGTTTAGTGATTATGAACCGTATGTGTCTGAACGCAGCATACTGATGGGCTGTGCTCTAGATGAAAAAACATTTATTCATTCAGTACAATCCTGACAGTCTGAGGCTACAGAGAGAGTATGTGTATGTCAAGTCGGAAACATTAATCTAGCTTTCAGGAGAAAACCCGGGCATCACGCCAGCTACGGACTGCAGTGTACTTCATTGTCCACTGTCACGTAATGCGCATGCTAAATCAACGCTTCCTTAATGTTATGTTTAGAGAAGTCCTTCATTGTGGACCTTATCCAATGAGACATGAAACATGAGTAAGCTCATAACAAACATTGGCAATATTTTGGCATTATTATTTAAAAGATTGAATTATGATTGTATTTCCTCCTCTGAAAGAGTACAAGATAATGTCATGGTTTTATAGAGCCATTAACAAACAGACCAAGCCCATTTTTGACCCATCTACCTACTGACCTCCACAGAACAATGTACTTAACCCTTGTGCTGAGCTGATTATTTACCTAATTTGGTGGTCCCAGTCTAAAATGACCAGCAATAAAAAGCTTGTACTGTAATTTTTATATAAATATCATTTTTATATATATTATATATATATATATATATATATATATATTAGTAATTCAGGCAAAAGTAATATAAATATATATGTATAAAATCAAGTGGGAGAAAAAACACATTCCACAAAAAAATCATTCACATTTTCTCATCCAAACAAACAATGGGAAACTTCAGATGCACTGTTGATGCATTTTTCCTTTATATGCACTGTAATCCAGCTTTTTCAGGAGGATTACTTGACATACAAAGCCAAAGCCCGGAGGCATACCATACCAGAAACACATAAAAACCACACACACACTCTCCTTTGTTTGCTCTGCCTCACCATTGGCCACTAAAGCAGTGATGTAATCATGTCTTGTCATTTTCTCACAGCTCAAGTAGGAAAAGCCAATTACTTTAAGTTCCTCCAAAGTTACTGCGCATCACAAAACATGTTTTCTCCAGTCTTCCCGGGGGCATGAGTTGTCTGCATAGCGAAGCGCACACACATTCACTGCTGTTTGCCCAGGAGCACATGGGAGAGGAGGCGTGACACATTGGCATGTACGTCAGAGTTACAGCTTGATCTTGCGTTGACATTTTATTTTCTCTCTCTATTTTACAGCTTAATTCACCTGCATGTTAGGCCTGGCTCGCTGTTAAATTTCCATTGCTTCCGCTGTCACACACAAAAGCATACAACCGGAGCAGGTATTCTCTCTACGTCAATGCACTGAGACGTGGCACTGCACTGGAATGGCTAACAGCTGCCCAGATTGAGTTACCTTCCTTTTGACGTACTTTCAGCTCTCAGTTTCTGTCCATCTCTCTCATGTTTTCTCCCACACACATACGCATACACGCAATTTCTGCCTTATTTATCCAAAACACAATATTTTCAGAATCTACTACTGTAAGCGACCTAGCAAAACCAAAATCCAAGAATATCCATAACGCAATCCCAAAAAAGAAATCCAAGATGGTGGGAAGTGTAAAACGCACCTCATTTAATACTGAAAAGTATCAAAATCTGTGTTAAAATTAATTGTTTACCTGTATTTTTATATGCCATTCGCATAGCAACATGCTAACATTAAACTCTTGGAATTTCACCTATCATGTGAAATTTTGAGTAGCAAGCTGAGTTGATGCTCATGTAAATCATTCAAATGATTTCAATTACAGTGCTAACGTTGAAATCGTTGGCGTATGTAGCTCACCAGGTTTTGTGATGGAGATAATCTTGGAGTTGTTTTTCTCACACTCGCAAACAAACATACGTCGCAGTTTCCAACACCAATACCTCTCATTTTAGGATTACATCTTACCTTAACTTGGATAACACGCCCTAGGCAGTGCTCGTTCCCCCCGACAGCCTCTTTCACTGCATTTAAGGACATACAGGCATCCCTCCAAATCTCCCACCGCCCCGTGATCCAGAAAGCACCTGCTTCAGGACCACCAATACCGTCACACTGGAAAAGAGGGAAAGAAAATCGCATAAAGATTGTGCTCTATAACAGAGGGTGTGTCCCTGTAAGCCCTCCCAATCACACACAGACGCACACACAAATACATTTAAAAAAAATAAAAAAGGAAGCACACACCCCTTGAGAAAGAAAATCAGAAACCTGGCGCTCCTTTAAAAGGAAGAGAAACTCTAGCTCTTATCCTCTCGTTTCTTCTAAACACAAGCCCCCCTAAGCGCACACAACCGTGTAAAATCCAACAGTTCACAGTGTCAACATTACTATGAGACTTGTAGTCAAGATTCGGGCTGGCGTTTGGGTAATGGTGAGATTTGGGCTCTACAGGTGGGCGAGTGCAGCTCACACTTTTCCCCAATGGTCCCATTAGCTATGACAAGATCTATATATAGAGGCAAACAGAAAAGATAAAGCTTGAAAGTCAAATGTCAATCTGTCATCATTTACCTCACATTGTTATAAGCCTATAGGATAGTCTCTCTTTAGTGAAAAACAAAAGGTATTTTAAAAGTTAAAAGGGCCTTAATGACTCTGGTCCTTACTGAGAAAAAGAATTTAAGTTAAATATTTAACTTATGTTTGGGTGAAAAGTCCCATTAAATCAGATGTCATATGTCACTCATATGTCACTTGTTAATTAGGGGCCGAGCCTCTGAGCAGAGGGCCCTTTTGTTTTTCTAAGGATTTTATTTTTCCCTCAACTATTCAGGCCTTTTGGGGACCTTAACATGCTCAAAAATTGGTACACACATTGTAATCTTCGTTCATCAGGACACCGCAGATGCTGGGACCTAGGCGTGACCCAGGGGCTCAACGGCACCCCCTGGAATACAGATGGAAAACAAGATGTATAGCTCACACATACCTGCATGTATACAAATGAAACTTGGTACACAGATAGATCTCATTGAGACAAACAACATTTCGCACAGACAGTCAGTGCTCCGCCCAACAGGAAGTCCACTATTCAGGGCTCTTTAAAAAGTGCATGCTCTGGAATTTGAAATACTCCTCTGACGTTTAGCAAATGTTTGCCTCGAAACTAATTGAAACTTATGTCAAGACACTGGGGATGGCAAAACGATAAAGTTATGACAAGAAATGAGAATCAGGAAGTGTCTAAAAACATCCAAATACATTATTTGTATTTTAATCAAACTTAATGGATGTGTTCATTGCATTATGCTGATCGCATAGATCTGACTATTAGGAGTCAAAGTTATAGCGCCAACAACTGGCAGCAGGGAGTATGTCATTTTACAAAATGCTTTGAATTCAGCATCTTATTTTTACTTGATTTGCTTAAAACTAAATCAGAATACTGACAAAGCACAACCGATGTAAATCTATTGAGGGGTTAATTGATAGCTAAAATATTGTTGCCATGGCAATGTGTCAAACTTTAAAATTTAGATAACATGGGTAGAACTGCATGAAAGTCAACACACATATCATTATTTTATTATTATTATTATTATTATTATTATTTTAAAGCCTTTATTATCAAAAGCAACTTTTTTAGCAATATAATCATAACATATAACAACAATTTGTTAGTTTGTGTCTTTTAAAAGTAGCCAGATGACTTAGCAATTCTTCTGAGCTATAAAAGAGCAATAACATCCCTCAGTCTGGATCCCCCTAATAAACACACACAAATACATTCACACACATTCCGCACCAGCCTCTTTACTCATTCTCATTCAGCTTTGAATGCTAAGAAACATGGCAGCATTTAAATGTCGACCCGGTCACACACTCCACTTACACTCAAACACTGAGTAACTGTAATAGTGGCACCCAAGCCTGTTACCGTGGAGACCGGGGAGGAGAGGGAGTCTGCTTCACTCCTGAATCCTTTGCGGCCCTCTTTGTTCCAACTGAGCATGACACATTCGTCTCCTTTGAACTCATTTTAATACTCATACATATCGTAGAATGGAAAAACCACTGACCCGCAGACTTTTTCGTCCCTATCTTGCAACATTAAAACTATCATTGATTAAACTCAGGCCTGACCTAGAATATTTCAGTGGCGGTGACATCACCTGTGGACGTCAGCTCGACTCTCATTAGAGCCTGTGGTGATAAAGGCGCCTAGTAGTGCTGAAATATGAGTTAACGTGGCGCTAATGAGCATGAACTTTTCAAACACTCCTACCATGAATCAGCACAGGGGACAGAATAAGGCCTTCAAGAATGCAAACACACACAGAATTACTGTATGCAAATACGCACTCTTTCAACAAACATATGTACACAGCATATGAACTTCTGCCGACTGATTGTGTGGTACCAGCCAAAATTTTGCACACACCTGACTGAATTTGCTCCTCTCGGTTTAAAAAAATTAAAACTGTGTCCTTTTGTCCATACAAAGTGAGTTCCACTTTATTTCTGAATATCTTATTTTTTGTCTCACAGAAGAAAGGACTTCATACAGATTGGAACATCATAATGACAGAATGCTTCATAGATTTGATGACTTTACTATAATTTTAAATTGTAGAAATCAGTACTACATAAGAATAGGCAGGTGTGTCCAAACTATTGAGTGATAGTTTGTACGTGGGTGGTGATAAAGAAGGTAATAAAGCTGATAAAGGTTTACAGGTGAGCAGGTGGACGTAATGGGTCAAGGTGCGTCTAAACCACACCTACAGCTGCATTCAGTGTGCATTCATGCGTGGGCAGATGCCACAAGACAAACCAGCACAATGAATAAAATGCAACTTGTGAGCATGACAAAATGAGACAGAAAGAAAAAGAAACATCACAAAAACCTGATTCGACAATCTTAATGGAATCATCCCAAGCAGGAAACTGTATTTAAATACTTAACATTTTTCAAACTGTATTACAAGAATGTACTTTAACATTTCTGAAAGCAGACGTGAAACTATGCTATGGGAAAGTATGTTTACATTTCTTAAAGTAGACTTTAAGGTTAGATAAATTACGCTCATAATAAAATAAGGTTCAGATTTGACGAACATCACCTTAACATTCTTGTTTCAGTTTCTATTCCTAGCTCAACTAGTACAAGACTTGTACTCAAAAGATAATCATGTAGTTAAACACCAACAATCTACTTACTCGAATGCCAGTACACCTGTACGTAGAAGTCCAAGAAACACACCAGACACAAGCACACTCACCATATCTCAGTAAAAGCCTCAACACCACTGATTAATGATTTACTGATTTAAAAAGGAACACTCACAGTCACGCAGACATCTCCTGACTTCGTTTACCATCCAACAGCGACTGAGAGAATCCAATAAGTTCCTGCGAAGGAACCTTGCTGCTCTACTTTCCACAACAGAGTGATCCCGAGCAGCCTCTCCTGTTACTTTCACTCACTGCGTCTGTGTGTGTGCGTGCGTGTTTTGCACAGTCATATACGACACATCCAGTCAAGCAATTCCTGCCAAGTGAGTCCGCAGGCAAGCCAATCTCACTTTCTCTCTCTTCCTCCTCCCTCGCCTCTTCTCTCTCTGCCTCCTAAATGCTTCATGTGTCATCCATCAGGCACTAATTCATTCATAGCCACGGTAATAATTTGGCCACTGGGGTGTGCTGTTTCGCAAGGTTCCCTCGAAAACAAGTGGTTGGTTACACAGGAACGTTGTTTTGAGGTTGAGGACACATCGCTTTGAGGTTGCTGAGGGGAAAAGGGAGGGCCGATGGAAATGGATGAGCTCAATCAAAAACAACTTGTCACCGCAACAGATGTTTTGAAGAAAAATGTCTCTCTTTTTTTACCACACTCGCAGCTTGTAATCATCTGGAAAGCTTGAGGGAATTTTTTGCCCAAACTAGTTGTAGAATCAACACTGCTGCTTCAGTAAAATCTAATGAGCTGTAGTTTGGAATCAGAAGGTCCTTTGCGAAATCCAGTGCGCTGAGAATTCGTAGCAGGAATGTACAGCAGCACAATTCTCGCAACACACAACCTAACCTAAGTAATTTAACCACATTAAAAGTGAAACTTGTGATTGCAGCCAATCAGAACATGTCAGATACACTTATGTGGAGCAGAATTTTGAACCAATGATGTTTATAGTGGGCAGGGCTACATAATTAGAACCCAAATGAATGATAGAACATCCTGTTGCTCGGGCCTTCTTGCATTTGCGGCTAGTTTTATGTAACAGCGTAACATTTATTCAGACCACAAGTATCCAGCGAAAATTTGCAACATTGACATTGCAAAATAAAGCATGCTTAGTTAGTTAACTAAAAATGAAAGGAACAAGATTGAGCGGAAATGGCTGATTCTGAGAGTGAAAATGAAAGTTTAATAACTGAAAGGACAGGCAGTCCATCTCTCTCGGTTTCCTTCTAACTCTTTTGGTACTCAAGGGGAATTCCACAAGTGCACATGCTCACTGCCGCCACAGAATGGATCCAGTAACAGGAAAGCGGTCACTGTTGCAGGTGCCGCTTCCACTCACAGCATAGGAATCCGGTGGCAGACCTCACACAAGGGCAGACGGAGTCAACAGTGGCGCCGCACTGCGACGAGATCACAGGCTTGGACGCTCGACTCATACTACGGTCATTTCCCTCAACTCGCAGGAATGTGCGGGTAAGAATGTGTATGTGTGTGATGTACACTCCTCTACTCTTGCTCCACTGACCCTTCATCCATTCCTGCATCTCATCCTTAGTCACGAGTGACTGAGTCGCTTGATCCTTCACTTTCACTCACCCTAATTTGTCAATCACTGCCCACAACCCTCTAGCAACTCTCTCTGTAGAAATCTGCCGAAATGGGCCACTTCCTCCTCGTCCTCCTGCTGGTTAGCCAACCCTTATCCTTTGACATGCTGTTATCTCAGACCATCTAACATCACAACAAGACCTCCCACGGGACTTCCATTAGTTTTACTGTACTTATCACTCCTGTCTGGGCATAAAAGGACATTTCCTCCTTATGCACCGTTTAGAGTGAAATTAGATAATAAAGATATGATTACAGATTTGTTTTTTTGTATTAAAAAATGTCCTTTTTTTATAAGATAAATAGATAGATAGAAAGATATATAGACAGATAGACGGACAGATGGATAACTGGCTAACAGTTTAACAGTGTATGTTAAAATGCAATAATAATCAGTATGTATTAAATGATCTGTAAAAAGAGAACGCAATAGTAATCAAGTAATGAAAGAAGTTACTCACACTGTGTGGTGAGACATCAGATCCAATATAATCAGAACAGCACTGTCTTTTAACTTCATCTTTCTGAAAACCCTGCATCCAATTGTTTCTTGTTTCTAAACGAATTGGCTGTAAAATGAAGTGAACAAAAAGAGTTCTTACTGATGTGGTCTGGAACTTCATTAAAAATGAAGTTTATCAAATAAAGTTTATCATTTGGTTTCTGCATAGTCCTGCGTTTATCTACTATATGCAAGAATCGGTGGGCGGAGCAAAACAGGCAGGAATGTAGAATTGGTAGATGGGGCTAAAAATTCTATATATATATTTTTTTTTAAAATGTTCTTCTACTCTCAAAGTTTGGGCGTCTTTGTTGTGGCAGATAGCTATCGGTGTGAATGCCCTGATAGCACGCCATTCCCCTGTCATCAATTCTGATTGGTTGAGAGGATAACATGTTATTTTGAAGGGCTTATCTCGGCATCAGCAACTACTAACACATTAGAAGTCTGTTTTGAGATCCGTCCGGCTCTCTTTCTCCACACTTTGCTCTTCTTACCAAAAACTATCAACGGTTTCTATCACCACTTATCCATCAATTGCTGCTCATCAGTTGTAAAGGTGTGCTATGAGAATGCCATTATGACCAGGTTTCACAACGCGTACCATCACGCAAACGCTCGCCCACACATCCCCAAACACACACACACACTTGAAGTTTTCCACACCAGGTAAACAAGCGAGCCATTGCACACACAGAGCATTTAATATTCCTGTTGGCAGAAGAAGTTTTTGGATCAACAGACTACATAGTGACCCCTAAAGACAAGACTAGTATCACTACACTGCATAAATGTCTTGGCAACTGCCCAAACACACTCTTCTTATCCAACTAACCTTGACTACTACACAGCATAACTTTGATACACACACGCGAATCTCCACAACAACCTTCTTCACAGCGCAAAAACTCTCTCATCTGAAAGTCAATATTTATATATTTTCCTGTGCTAAAGATCAAGAGCATCCATTATCCAGCAAATTATGTAACTTAGTCAGATAACAGACCTTCAGGCTCTTCATTTGTTGAATAATTGAGGCCCTGAGATGTTTATTCATCTGTAACCATAGAGATACAGACATACAATTATACAAGTATGAGATCTATTTCTGAGTCATACTTCCTAATATTTTGGCTTCGGCAGAACAGACAAGACCAAGCGAACTTCAATTACCAAAGAAGAAGCAGTCAAACACCTGTCCATCACATTTTTAACAGTGCTTTCCCATGCAAAACAGTTCTGTTAGAATGCTATAAGAGCTTGCTAGAGATTGATTACTGTCCCAAGTCAAAACTTAAAATGATATTCTGAAATAGCTGTTTTATTCTACATAATGTGGAAATTGTTAGCTGATTCACATCCATAGCAAACCATTTAATACTTGGGTTTTGTAAACCTTTAACTGTGTGAAAAAATAGCTATGCTTGTCTTAGCAAGCACCAATGCAATTACGTTTTTGTGCAAGAACATACAAACACGTAAATATAACCCCCTATTTCAGGGTTACAAGACAGCCGCCTCTGTCTAAGGGGTGTAATTTTAACACTCTACTGACGTTTATAATCATCCGTGGCTGTATAATCAGAGAGAATATTAGAATGTCAGTCATACTTTCACATGCAACAGCACACCTTACAGGTCCTCTAGCATCAACATTATTAAAAATAACACACATACCTTGCAGAGACATATTCATGCACTTGACATAATCTTAAGTGCTCTTCTCCTATGAGGTCAAGTCTTTCCATAGCGCTCTGACTCCCATTAAAACTGATGAGTCAGGCTCTCATCACCACAGTGATCTGTCACCATTTAGGGGCGTTAACATAATGACCATCTCACTGTGCACTGTCATCTTTCAGTATAGCTTGCTCGGAAGTCAAGACATTACTTTTTGAGGACGACAAGTCAATACTAGACCCGAGGATATGACTAAATATGGATTGACTGAAGAGAACAGAATTCATCACTGTGAAAGTGAGACTCATAATAATGTCACAGCACTAATGAAGTACATGCATTAGTTGAGATTTATAAAGAGGAATGTAGATTTATTATAAAAGAGCAGACTTGCTTGTCCACACTTTTTTAATATCTTGCCTATGGAGGAAATGGGAAACGAATCAAATCGGATTTGAAATTTACTATTAGGTGAAAAGGTGCAGTGGGTTTATACGTTATGTTTAATATATTAACAAAGCTTGTCTTTTCTTTTAAAATATCTGTGTGTGCTTACCAAGGCTAAGAAATCTTAATATTTAAAGGGATAGTCCACACAATAATGAAATTGCTGTCAATAAAGGGGTCGTATAATGCTATTTTAAAGATAATAATTCAATTTCATATCAAATTTCAAATAGAATCACAATAAAATAATTCATTTCAAATAGAATCTTTTCAGCTTCAAGACCGGACAGATCCCACACTTTACGTAAAGTCGCATTGGTTTAAAAGCTGTATTGACAGTTGAAGCCTGTGTCTACATGCCACTGTAGGCGGTAGATGACTTTCACAGAATGATTGGTTTCTTGAAAGAAGCAGTACAAACCTCTATTCAGTGAGCTGAACGCAGGACTTTCTCTTGATGTGTGGTAGCCCTGAAAGCTCAGAGTAATTCATGAGAAGAGCCATGCAACATTAGTACTGCGGAACATATATTCCCAACAAGCCAATAAAACCCAGCAAGACCAAACTCACATTAAGCGATTTCAGATATACACCGTGACTTTGCTGCTGGACATCCCACACGAGCAGTTAAATGGATAGTTCACCCAAAAAATGAATTGTATTCTTAATTACTCACCCTCATGTCATTCCAAACTCGTAAGACATTCATTCATCTTTGGAACACAATTTAAGATTTTTAATGCATTCCAAACACTATATGACCCTCCCATAGACAGCAAGGAAACTTTCAAGATCAAGGCTCAGAAACGTGGCAAGGAGATTGTTAAACTATCCATGTGACATCAGTGCTTCAACCATAACTTTACGAGGCTACGAGAATACTTTGTGTACAAAGAAAACAAAAAAAACTTTATTTAACAATTTGACTCCTCCATATAGCACCATTTTGAAGAGTATCACATATGTAAACAATGTATGCTGTTCTGTGTCAGCAGCACCGTACACATATATGCTGTTGGACTCAAGAGTAAACAACATATCCACGTACATATGTTGCATACGTTGTTTAGGTATGGGATACTCTCCAAAATGGCACTTTAAGACGACTCAGAGAAGAGTAATTGTTAAATAAAGTCATTATTTTTGTTGTCTTTGAGCATAATATGGATCATATTAACAATCTCCTTGCTACATTTCCAAGCCTTGATTGTGTAAGGATCCTTGCGGTTTGATAATAGAGTCAGAAAGCTCTTAGATTCCATCAAAAGTTTCTTAATTTATGTTTTGAAGATGAACAAAGGTCTTACAGGTTTGGAATGACATGAGGTTAAGTAATTAATGACAGAATTTTTATTTCTGGGGTAACTGTCCCTTTAACTGAATAGTTCAGCCTGTGCTTTATGGTTGTAAAACAACATTTTTTGGCGTACCGAGCAATTACCACACCAGCCACTGGAGAACGCCCATCCTGTGTGTGTACGCATGCTAACAAAATGCCAGTTTACCAAACGAACCAATCCTTGCCATCCCACAGTGCCTGCCAAAAGTAGCCTCTCCCCAAGGAGTGCTGCATCCACTGTGCCACTAATGACGCCTGGTATTAACCTGGTCTTTGCCGTGCTCTTAATAGGCTCATTAAAAGGCCTGTCACTGCTGAGCAGTCCCCCAGCTCTGGTTAATGACACTGCGGCAGTGGATCACACATACACACACATGCACACTGCCATGTTTTCATCAAAACAGAGTGCTATCTCATTCTCACTGGCATTTAAGCTCAGAAAGAGTCTGAACTTCCAGCTCTGGAGATTGCAAATGGTTACAGGATTAAGAGCAGCCTGTGGGTCCAAAATCAATGATTGTGGATAGGGACTCGTGTTCAGAGAGAATAACTCTGCAGAGCATTAAATGGATAGTTCATCTAAAATCTAAAAGATGTGTCTATACCTGTCAGACTTACTTTTTTCTGTGGAACATCATATTTTGGACACCAAATGTCACAAATGGTCTTGAGAATAACTTGATGACAGGATTGGGTGAGCTATCACTTTAAGAGGCATAAGGAAATAAGGTTGAGTGAGTGTTGACACTACCATCTTGTGGTCAGTAACAAAACTACATGACTTTAAATTAGGTACTTAAAGGCAAAGTTCACCAAAAAAATAAAACTGTCATTAATTACTCACCCTCATGTCGTTCTAAAACCGTAAGTTTGTTTGTTTGTTCCTCTTCGGAAAACAAATTATGATATTTTTGATGAAATCAGAGAGCTTTGCCTTTTCTGTGCCTCTGACTTAATGTCTATTGATGGTCAGAGAGCTCTCAGATTTGATCAAAAACATCCTAATTTGTGTTTCGAAGATAAACAAAGGTCTTTGGTCTCAAACAGCTTTGGAAGGACATGAGGGTGTAATGGCCACTAGGGCATTTATGCTAATTTTGGAGTAGACTGATAACTGCGCATAGCGTGCGTCTGTACAAGACCGTGAAGAGATCTGCCGACAGCTTTACTTTCTGTCTAGCTTTCTTTTATTAAACTCCTTTCTGTTTGTGACCTGAGTTAAATGCTTATGTAAATTTTTTTCCCTTTACCTGTTCCTCTTTTACGTGGATGAGTGTGCCGGCACTTGAGACATTTTATTAAACTCGAGGAAAGTATGCCATCTTCTACGCCGTCTCCCATGCATTATTAGCACCACACAGTTTTCATCTGGGCTGTTGAACATTTAAACTCAATTAATGACAGAAATTAATTATTTAATTAAACTCACACTTTAAAGATAAAATGAAAGATGCTACTCTGAGAAAACTTGCTAACGTGATGCTAGTGTCACAAACCGCACCTCTGTGGCCCTCTCCGACTGCCAGCAGCGAGAACCTTCACCGGAATACTAATGTTTCCACCTGGACTCTTTAGGATCCCGTACCTCTGCGTTTTCGCGCCGTTTCTTCCTGCCAAACAGACTATTTAAGCTCGGACTTTTGGACTATCAAGTCGCGAAGTCTCGATTTGCCCCAGCTGTCGTTTCCGAGCGTTTTCCCATTGTTTCCGTTTGATTACCCGTGTTTGATTTACTGCCTGTTGTTTTGTTTCCGCCATTTTGCCGCCTGTCCTGACCTTCTAGCCTGTTTATTGACTACTATTTTGCCTGACCCTCTTCTGCTCTGTTTCCCTGTGATTACGACCATTGCCTGTCTGACTATTCTAATAAACATTGTTGCTAATGGATCCGCAAGAGCCCCGCGAGTCATTACAGTAGACTTCGCCACCAAAGAATCCAGCAACCATGCGCCAAGTGATCGACGAGGTTAGCCGACAAGCCACTGAGTTACTCTCCCATCGACAACAGTTGGAGAAACTCATCTTTCTGACAGCAGAGCTGGTTAGTTCGATACAGGCCCTCACCGCTGCGACCGCGGCGCAGAGTAGACCCGCTGATCCGCCGACCGCTGCACCTCCCCCGGCCATCCAGAGCAACTCGAGCCCGGCGCGGCTCGCACTTCCAGAGAAGTACAACGGCGCCCCAGGCAAGTGAAAAGGTTTCCTCCTTCAATGAGATCTGTATATGAGGGCTCAATCCAGCTGTTTCACGGAGGATGATGCTAAAATTTCACTGGTCTGCTCACTGTTATCTGGAAAGGCTCTGGACTGGGTTACGGCCCTATGGGAGGGCCGCCGAATGACTTTTCCCTCCTACCAGAGCTTCTTACGTCAGTTCCGAGAGGTATTTGACCACACCGTTGACGGCAAGGATGCTAAGGAGGAGCTCCTCAGCCTGAAACAAGGTTCCACGTCTGCAGCGGAGTTTACTATGACTTTCCGTACTCTCGCTGCACAGACCGGCTGGGACAACGACCCCCTCATGTCCCTGTACCGACGGGCTTTACGGGAGGACCTACAAGCAGAGCTGGCCTGCCGAGGAGAGGATTGCACTCTACAGCAGGACATGGATCTGGCGATTCGGACTGATCATCTGATGCGCTCCAGGCGGACTCGGCGCCCTACACCTACCGCCACGGCCGCCATGATGGCTTCCTCCTCAACCCCCGAACCCATGCAGATTGGAGCTATGCGGATTTCTCTGGAGGAGCGAGATCGCCGCATGGAGCACGGTCTCTGTCTCTATTGTGGGAAACCGGGACATCTCCGCGCCACCTGCCCCGTTCGACCAGTGAGACCCAGGACTTATCGGGTGAGTGCTGTTACTTTGGACACTGCTATGAAGCTAGAAGTGGAGTTAAGTGTAGAGGGTCAACTCATCTCCACTCAAGCTTTTTTGGATTCTGGGGCGGCGGGGAACTTCATTGATGCACAATTCGCCTCTGATCTTAATCTCCCTTTGCTTCCATGTACCCCCAACATGGCCGTGGAAGCCCTTGACGGTCGGCCCATCGGAACCGGAGTCGTAACCACCCAGACAGCACCAGTCACTCTCTGCACCATCTCTTTGCACACGGAACTAATTCAGCTACTCATCATCCACTCACCCGAGCACCCGATCATTCTCGGACTCCCCTGGCTTGAACAGCATGACCCCATCATTTCATGGAAACAACATCAGATCCTTCGCTGGTCCAGCCATTGTCATGAGCACTGCCTGCGCACTCCTCCCCGGTACATCAGCCACCTCAAGCTCGCCCCCGAGGAACCCACGGACTCCACTGCTCTCCCCGCTGAGTAACAGGACCTTCTCGTGGCATTCAGCAAAGAAAAGGCCACCCAACTGCCACCGCACCGACCTACAGCACTTGGTCGCACATTGCAGTGGACTTTGTCACCGACCTACCCGTCTCAGAAAACTCCACCACGATTCTCACCGTCATTGACCGGTTCTCCAAGGCCTGTCGTCTCATTCCCCTGCCTAAAGTACCCTCCGCCTGGGAGATTGCCCAAGCCGTACTTGAACATGTGTTTCGGTACTACGGCCTCCCTGAGAACATTGTCTCAGATCGTGGACCACAGTTCACCTCCAGGGTGTGGAAAGCCTTCTGCAACCAACTTGGCATCAATGTGAGCCTTACCTCGGGGTACCATCCGGAGTCTAACGGGCAGGTTGAGCGACTCAATCAAGAATTGATACGCTTTCTGCGATCCTACTGCCATAACAACCAGGAGGACTGGAGAAGATTCCTCATCTGGGCGGAGTATGCCCAGAACTCCCTCCGCAAGCCCGCCACAGGGATGACTCCGTTCCAGTGTGTGCTCGGGTTCCAGCCTCCCCTGTTCCCATGGTCCGGGGAACCCACAGACCTACCCTCTGTTGACCACTGGCTCCGGCGGAGTAAGCAGACCTGGGACGCCGCTCACATGCAGTTACAGCAAGCCATCCGAAGAGTGACCGCACAGGCCGATCGTCATCAACGACCTCACCCCACTTACGAACCCGGTCAGTGAGTGTGGCTCTCCGCAAGGGATCACCCTGAGAAGCCGGCCCCCAGACCCCGTGGGAGGCCCCGACGTCGGACTGTCTCTCGCTTCAGGAGCCGCTCGCGGGGGGGGGGGCTCTGTCACAAACCGCAGCTCTGTGGCCCTCTCCGACCTGTCATGACCTTCTAGCCTGTTTATTGACTATGATTTTCCCTGACCCTCTTCTGCTCTGTTTCCCTGTGATTACGACCATTGCCTGTCTGACTATTCTAATAAACATTGTTGCTAATGGATCCGCAAGAGCCCCGTGAGTCATTACAGCATCTAGATTGTCGTACGTTATTGCCGAGGCATTGCTATGCAGTTACAAAGGTTCTGATTAGCTTTTAGCATATTGTAATGATACAAGCCCAGCTCTATGCATCAATGATATTCTAATTCCTACAGCTGGTATTCCCCAGGTTCTTATGGGATTTTTCTGGCTTTTTTCTCAATCGAAAGTTCAAAAAATACATAATAAATGCATGTACTAGCACAACTCATATGATTTTCTTTGAAGTATAATTCAACCAAAAACACACACACACACACACAAAAAACCTTGCATGAGTCACGCACTCATAATACTCAAGATTAGGTGTTTTTGTTGAAATCACTAACCCTAAGAAATAGTACTATTTATATCTGACTACACTAGGTTTAAACTGTCGGTTTTCAGCTGCCAATGATGATTGACACTATAGCTCAGGGAAGATGGTGTTGGTGAGTCTATACAACAGGATGGGCTTATCTCGCATCTCAGTCCACGGCTCAGTAATTGCTGTCATAAACTAAAAACAGAATGAATAAATCACAGAATAATAGAGTGAAACAGGAAACTGACTTAACTTTTGTTTAAACAGAGAAATAGTTTTGTTCACTTTTTTTCAGGGGATCTCTGTGACATTTTCTGGACACACGTGATTCTTGTTTATCATTGCAGTGCCTCTTGGCAAACACAGAGCTGAACATTGTGTTCTTGAGTGTCTTTTTACAACAACCATCAACCGGCCAAAGAATGTTCTTTTTTGGCTTCACCTTCGCCCCTGCCTCAACAGGACTCCAGGTTTCTCTGCTTCTCCTAAATTTATTGTCTTTACTCTTTTATTCTCCATTTTTTCCCCCATGTACACACGTTCTTAAAGTGACAGTTCACCCAAAAATTAAGCTTCTGTGACCATCTCATTTGAAAAGTAACAGCACTTTACATGTATGATTTATGGTATCACTCTTGTCTGTAGCGCAAATTATATGTCAACTCAATCTTTGTATTCATATTCAAAAGACTTTTGCGTCTACATATTTCTGAATCATCCACCCACATATCTTCTTTTATCTTCTTACTGCTTTGGTGTTTCCATTTAACTTTTTTGAAAACTCAATTCAAAACGTCCAGTCAAATGATAAAAACACATTTAGACAAACTTTGAGTATTACACTTTCATGTTGTAAGCGCAACGAGGTAGAGAGGCATCAGTCCCCCGGAAACCCCAGAAGAGCACATTACTTTCCTAAGAAAGCGGTAAAATCCCCGCAGGAGGTTTGGCATTTGGCCAGGGACGAGCCATCCAACCACAAACAAAATAAGTTTGAGGGACATGTCATTTAGCCAATCACAGCGCTCAGTCATCCTGGAGCCGACCTATTGTAACAGATTGATTTCAGTAGTATTTGCCTTTCACAGCCCTTCCTCTGCCTTTCTGACTATGCGTGATATCCTAACCACAGGCAGACACAGAGTGATGAACTTATTGACTCCACTACAGTCTTACGCAAGGCTCTTTCATACTTTAAAAGACTTTGAATATTAACGTAGGTCTTTCTTCTAATACAAAACTAGAGTTATGCATTTGTTGAAGAGCATTGTAGCATAGAAAGAAAGTGAATGACAGCTTAAATGACAAGTAAATGCTTACTTTTGAAGACTATCAGTTGTTTTGTTTAGATCTTTAAAACAGGCATGTGAGATGTAATAGGAAAAAAAACTTAATCTCAAATTCATTGCAGTGTAGAAGAAACAACTGAGATAAAGACATAAATTAATATGTATACTACATCCAAGCTGTGGGAATCTTCATGTTGTACAATTGATTTTGGCTGCTGGTTAATGTGTGAACATGACATAACTTGACAAATGACATAACTGAGGATACAATGAGCATGCTGTCTTTCCAGAACTGAGTAATTTTGTCCGAGTTTTAATCCCATTTTACGTAACTCAAAAATATTACCAAAACACAAACATTTGTCATAAGCCTCAAACCGTTATTTTGGCAAAATCACTTCAGCGGTTTGCATATGCAAGTCAGGAGCGACAGCCCATGTGAGTGCAAATGTCCTAGACATATAAACACTTCAGCACTGGCCAACAGTGGGGACAAAAAACAACAACACACAGGACAGATCAAAACAATGTGTGCGGACGATGTGTACTTACTTCCGGCTCTCTCCTCTCCCTCTCCTCTCTCTCTCTCTGTCCATTCAGCTACGTAGACAATCTGGTACTAGAAAGAGAGAAGAAAGAGAGCAGACAAGTGTTCATTGCCATTTCCCCTCTTCAAATAAGCGATCACATCCCTCTTTCTCTCTCTCTCTCTCTCTCTCTCTGTCTCTCTCTCGTCTTCTCATTCTCTGTTTCAGTACACTGCATCTATTTCTC
>JAUYWG010000034.1:6076965-6102574 GCA_034779775.1 Enteromius afrohamiltoni
TAAAAAACATATACTGCTAAAAGGATGTTGCAACTGAAACTTTTTGTACAGAATAATGAAATAATACAACTTAGGCAAAGAAACAAAGCTATGAAAGATAGAAGTACAGTGTGTTAAGCCAACTGTTGTTTGACCAAATATAGACTGTTGAGCTAATGAATAGTCTTTCCCAATAAACGTTCAGTAGACAACAGCTCCATAACAATTTTTAAAGTGGCTGAACTACACCTGTTTGAAGATGATAGAGTCGGCAATTAAAAATAAAAGTCAATTATGAGAAAAATCAAGTTCCAAAGCAAAATTACTTGAAGAAGTTTAATCTCCACGTCTTTTCTTAATAATAATTAATATGTTAATAAATCACAACATGGCTTGTATTTTATTTTAACTTTTGTTATTAAAATTAGAACAAAGATACAAATAAACAGAAAAACAAGTATAAGAGAAACAAACAAAATCTTTAACTATACATCTAACTAGAAGCATTTAAATAAGAAAAACAAACAGTCTTATCAAATGTAAAAAAATAACTGTGTTCCTTAGAAATATACTGTTTATTAAAACTACAAAAGCAGATCAAGCAAGAGCAGTGAGTGATTATCTCTTTTCTTTTATTGTTTAATTAACATTGATGAGACAGGCAGCTTTTATATTTATAAAAAAAAGTAGACAAATTTGAGATGTTTAATTACTTTTTGGAGCATTGGGATCACCAGGCGAGGGCTTAATTAGCTAATTTTCGTGCACTTTTTCGAATTTAACCAAAATTGTGTGGATTACTTAACACATCTTTGCCTGTTATAACTGAGCAATGAGTGAACATTCGTTTATTTGGAAATTGACTGCATGACACATCCTGCTGACAGAGAGATGAACTTAAAAAAATGATGATTCAGATTTGCCTTTGGGAACCATGGTTCATTCAAATGTAGAAAAAACGCAAATCCAAATATTTGCTAAATCTCATATACAATGTATAAATCAATAATACAAAATAATTACTCAAAAGATTTTGGTCTGTCTGATTTTTTTCTTCTTTTTTATTTATTTATTGTTTGTCTCATGCTCACAATGGCTGCCATTGTTGAATTAAACACAGAGTAAAAACAGTAATATTGTGGAAAAATAAATTCTTACATTTTAAATAAGCTTTTTATTTGGCTATACTTCTAAATGTAACTTATTAAACTAATAGCAAAACGTAATTTTCAATCTTCAGCGTCACGTGATCTTTCAGAAATGATGCTGATTTGAAGAAACTTTTTTTTTTTTCAAACTTGAAAGCAGTTGTGCTGCTCAGCATTTTTGTGAAAGCTGTGACACTTTTTTTTTTACTCTTCAACGAAATGCAAATTTAAATAGACATATTTTGTACCGTTGTTCTACTGTCACTTTGACTCCAAAATCTATTACCTTTACTCATCTTCATCTCTAGATATCTCTCTTCACACTACTCTCTGCCACATCTAATGTTCAAATAAATGCAGATTTTGTACATCCCCTCAGCATAACTGTACACACTTCTGAACATGAGGGACCACTTTCACATTTACACTTAAGATATGACTGACTTTGAAAAAACCCAGAACATTTCATTCTCACAGCCCACAAACTTCACACACATTAATCAAGTGATAAACCATCTAAACTGGGTTCTAGATATGAATAGGTGACATTTCTGATTACAGGCACACTCTGCTAAGTAAATCAAAATCTGATTTTGTCTCTGTAAGTATATATTTCTTTGTAATTTGCTTTTATTCCTTTCAACATGTGAGCTGCCTACCGCAATGTTCAGCTCAGTCGCACTTATTTTTTTTTCTGTGGCACGGACACTATTATTACGTCCAGCACGAATGCATCCAATGGAATCCTAGTTTTAAAAACATGCTGGACTTATAACGAAATAATCGTGTCACGAACAAATTGATAAAATGATAATTTTGTGATATAGTAACGAACTACCGTGCGACTGGGTTGCAATGTTACTGAGTGGCAGCTTGCCAGAGTGTTGCTATGTGGTTTCTAAAATGTTTGATGCCGTTTTTGTGGTGTTTTGTGGTTGCTAGGACATTGCTAGGTGGTTTCTTATGGTTCAAATCTAGACAATCTCTACATATTACTTGTCTCTCGAAGGGACTTTTTCATTTTCTTCGCCAGAAAATATACACAGCATAGAAGTAGCTTACACACATTTCCTCAACAAGGCACATGATAGGGTTTCATCTAAATCCAGAAAAATAAAACTGATGTAAAAGCAAGTAATACATTTCACAAAGAATTACAAAGAAACTGCAAGTTACATTGAATTAAATGAACTTTTTTTTTTTAGATGTACTCCTATAATCTCATTTACACAAAACCTTAGTATGGTAAGCAGTCTTAGTAAACTCTTTCGGTTTAACTCTTTCAGCAGTTTTCATCAATTGAAACTAAAATTGGCCACACTGATGTGACAGTTGATGTCTTGGTTTGAATCTGACGACTGGACCAGTTTCTGATTGAGTCTCTCCATAACTAAAACATTTGTCAGTTAACGGTAGTTTGTGTTTACTCAATACCGTTAGCTAGAGGAACCGTTAGAAATGAGAGGAGTGTTTGTCTCTAAAATGACCTTTTATGGTGCATTACAGTATATCTGATACACACAATCAATCCCGATCATTGGCCCCTGATTAATGAATTATACTCGCTCGCTTCATCCAGTCAATTATCAGAGATATCTGATGGATGAACGGAAAAAACAGAGAAGGAACCTATTTAGATCATGCAAACAAGAGCACAGACCACCTCTATCGCATTCCGGAAACAAGTACGACTTGTAAAAATAGAAATGGCCCCGAAACTGTTGCACGCTCCATAAGCGTGTCCTTTCTGACATATCATCTACGCCACAAAATTAATGAGCTCTACTGTACATTGTTTAGAGGCCAAGTTAATGATTTGTAATCGAGCTGTAGGAAATCCCCCAGCCAGTTAATTAAACCATCAAGCCATTTGTATTCCAACGAACACTGTGACTCGTAGTTAAACACAATGTACTGTAAAGAAATAGAGAGAATGAAAAAAGCAGCAGATGGATAACTGTCAAAAGGGCGTTTGTCATTGGAAAACAAACGGGTGTTGACCGCCTGTGAGTCACATGACACGGTCACTTCCCTCCACTGTCACGACTCTTTGTCATACGCAGCTAATGTACAGAATCCTCTAGAGAATGAGACTCATCGCTGTGTCTTCAGAGGCTGGAGGGCACTGTGATGGAACAGCTGAGCAACTTATGTTAGCCATTGCGAAACCAGCTAACCATATTTGCGAATTGTACACAAAACGAGACATTCTGATCTCTGTGGGAAAGTGCTCATCTCATACTAAAAGCGGCTATGAACATATTTCAGTAACACGAAGCTCAGCTGTTTTCAATATCGTGCAGCTTTTCCAGAAACAAGCTAAAAAGTTTGTATATCACAATGTATTCAGCAGAGGAAGTGATCGAACGCTCTTCTAGAATGTTCTCTCTCTCTCTCTCTTACTCTCTCTCTGTCTGTCTGTCTGTTGCGCAGCAATTTCAGCGCTACGATTAGTTCAGATTGTTTTAGCAAATTGTTTTATTCTTACAGTTCATTGCAATTAAATGGTTCAACTGATTCATACAGGCTAAGTGCTCACAAAAGCCACTGCATCATTTCTGCTGTTTATTTTTACTTTTTTTTTATTTGACCTATTTAGTTGAATTACCTGTATTTAGTGCAGTGTTATTGTAGTATTATTTATAGAAATTTAATATGTATAAATTTAGTTTTTTTATTGCCATTTTGTTTTTGTTTAAGTACTTTTATTCAGCTGAAGTAAGTAAGTTTTACTTGCAACTAATGGAAAAAGGTTTGTGCCAACCAATATTTATTATTATTTCATTTCAGATTTATTTTAATTCTTAAAACATTTGTTGTGCTAGTTTAGTTAATAATAACTACACTGGTCCTTAAGTAGCTTCAATGTTTTTTTAATATTTTTTAAAAAATGTAAGTACCTTCATACTTCAGCTGAAATTGGAAGTGTTTTATTAAGAACTAACTGAAATAAATTTGTTTTTCCATCTAATATTTACTATTATTTTTAAAAGAAATTATTTTATTTCAGATTTCAATTATAATTTTATTTTAGTTAATAACAACACTTGTTCTTAAGTATAGCTTCAATGTAGTTCACTACTTTTTCTTAGTAGTTACTAGTTTATTTAACGACGTTAGACTATCATTATAGCAAGCTTCACATAGTCTTATACTATCATCTGCTCAGGTCCTCAGATTGAGAAATTATTTGTTCCTATGGCAATGATAATAATCAGAAATTACAAAAAGCCAGAATTGCAGAACTGCGATATACATTCTGCAATGAAGCACAAAGGTAGCTTCTCCTACCTTTATCTATGTTTTCTCTGGGTTTGACAGTTTTCCTGTCATAGCTCAAGGATTTTAAATTCTGGATGTACATTAGATAAATGCATGGTTATGTATACAGTTTTTATTTTTTAAACTGTTCTTTACCTTCTCATCGCCCTCATAACTAACCATATTTACAAATACTTGGTAGTTTCAAAAACATACAATACAGGACATTAAAAAAAAAAAAAAAAGACAAATGCATGCCTTTGCAGACACTGACCTCCATGGGGTTGCTATGGAGATGCTACACTATGGAGATGGCCTCGTTCACACTAACTCAAATGACCCCCAGCACTCCCGATCAGCCAATCAGAGGTGACTTCTTACTTCACAGAGTTTCAGCCAATCACATAGAACTCCAAATTTGGAGGCAAATCCAGCATCCACTGATTTAACCGATTACAGTGGAGTGGAGCCACACAAATACCATCCTTTAGGAAAATGAAGTCAAAATGGCATCAATATTAGCAAATCACAAACCGGCATTCAAATTCCAGTGAAAGCTTCCCTCAGGATACCCTCTGTCAGTCTGATGGAATATAGAACAGGGCCGGGTAACTTGTGATAGTCACCATGACTAAGGACTTTCAAAATGACATAGTTTTTACCTCATTGTTCACAGTGACCTAGTGGATGAGTCATTTTTTTTACTTTTTGAGGAAGTAGGAAATGTAAGTGTTTCTGACAGGAATGGTATCGGAATGATAATCAGTACTGTGTATGTGGGTAAGCATTTCATTGGCAGAGAATCCAAGTGACTCATTGTGATATGAAAAGAAGTGTATAAACCAGAACGGTGCCAGGGCAGAGAGGTTCAAAATTAATATTGCAAACACACGAAACAATATTTAGTTTCCTACACACCCACATGTTTGTCTATTGATAATGAAGAGAATCATATTCCTTCTTGGATGACATCTTTCGGATAAATACAAAATGGGAGAAAGCTGATGCTTGTTTGCTGATGACTAACAGACTTATTCTCATAATACAACCGGGACAAATATGCAAATGCAAATGTATAGTCCATCACTAGGCAACAACTTCAGAGCATTTTGTTACCCTTCTTGTTCCTCTAATAATCACCACAATGTTATCTTTCTTTCCAACAGCAAGGTCAGCGCGAGTTGGAGAGAAAATACATGGTAATAAAGTATTGTGCTCTAAAACTCTTTCAACTAAAATACATTTGAGCAAGGATGGTGAACTTAATGCATTAATTTAACATTAATGAATAATTATTCATATGGTACATTTATTAAATACTCATGTCATAGTGAGACCCTGTGATTAGAGTCGTTAAGACAGGACTCTTACTTTAATAAGTGATTCCGAACAGGCATGTATACATTTCACTATGATTCAGGTAAAGTGAACACCAGTTACGGTGATTTGTACTGTATTGACTGTTTAATTGTATTAAGAAGTAAAAATAATAAAGACGAGCAAGTTAAATATTGTTTTTTCATAATTTACATGTTATACTTATTTATGTACTGGAACATTTTCACACCAAACACACAAAACCCGGTCACAGTAAGTGCTCACCATTTTGAAGATCCCGTTCCCGCCAATAGTTGGCAGGATTCATTGCACCCATGTAAGGAGGAGGTGTTGGGGATCTGGTTAATTCCTGGTTGAGCAATGTTAATTGGTTAATTGTTTTGTTGCAAATTGTTAGATGTTTCAGTCGTTATAACAGTTTATACTTTTGTTAATGCATATTTGTTAATGATTATTTGTTTGATTCTCTCTGATTTCTTTTTATCTTTACTTACTAAATGGTTTAGTCCAGGTAGGAGGGGCTTGATCTTTTTTTTTTCTCCTCTCGGATATGTTAAGAAAAATCTCCCACCCAATAAGTTGGTATGCAACCTGCCAATAAATCCACAGAAGAAGAGGAAAAAGAAGAAGACTCTCGTAGCGTGAGTACTGAGATGTTTTTTGAGCAGAATTGCTGTCTTTTGAGTCAATATCTCTGACACACAAGCGGAGAACAAATACTGTAAACTGTTCTTTACCTTCTCATCGCCCTCATAACTAACCATATTTACAAATACTTGGTAGTTTCAAAAACATACAATACAGGACATTAAAAAAAAAAAAAAAAGACAAATGCATGCCTTTGCAGACACTGACCTCCATGGGGTTGCTATGGAGATGCTACACTATGGAGATGGCCTCGTTCACACTAACTCAAATGACCCCCAGCACTCCCGATCAGCCAATCAGAGGTGACTTCTTACTTCACAGAGTTTCAGCCAATCACATAGAACTCCAAATTTGGAGGCAAATCCAGCATCCACTGATTTAACCGATTACAGTGGAGTGGAGCCACACAAATACCATCCTTTAGGAAAATGAAGTCAAAATGGCATCAATATTAGCAAATCACAAACCGGCATTCAAATTCCAGTGAAAGCTTCCCTCAGGATACCCTCTGTCAGTCTGATGGAATATAGAACAGGGCCGGGTAACTTGTGATAGTCACCATGACTAAGGACTTTCAAAATGACATAGTTTTTACCTCATTGTTCACAGTGACCTAGTGGATGAGTCATTTTTTTTACTTTTTGAGGAAGTAGGAAATGTAAGTGTTTCTGACAGGAATGGTATCGGAATGATAATCAGTACTGTGTATGTGGGTAAGCATTTCATTGGCAGAGAATCCAAGTGACTCATTGTGATATGAAAAGAAGTGTATAAACCAGAACGGTGCCAGGGCAGAGAGGTTCAAAATTAATATTGCAAACACACGAAACAATATTTAGTTTCCTACACACCCACATGTTTGTCTATTGATAATGAAGAGAATCATATTCCTTCTTGGATGACATCTTTCGGATAAATACAAAATGGGAGAAAGCTGATGCTTGTTTGCTGATGACTAACAGACTTATTCTCATAATACAACCGGGACAAATATGCAAATGCAAATGTATAGTCCATCACTAGGCAACAACTTCAGAGCATTTTGTTACCCTTCTTGTTCCTCTAATAATCACCACAATGTTATCTTTCTTTCCAACAGCAAGGTCAGCGCGAGTTGGAGAGAAAATACATGGTAATAAAGTATTGTGCTCTAAAACTCTTTCAACTAAAATACATTTGAGCAAGGATGGTGAACTTAATGCATTAATTTAACATTAATGAATAATTATTCATATGGTACATTTATTAAATACTCATGTCATAGTGAGACCCTGTGATTAGAGTCGTTAAGACAGGACTCTTACTTTAATAAGTGATTCCGAACAGGCATGTATACATTTCACTATGATTCAGGTAAAGTGAACACCAGTTACGGTGATTTGTACTGTATTGACTGTTTAATTGTATTAAGAAGTAAAAATAATAAAGACGAGCAAGTTAAATATTGTTTTTTCATAATTTACATGTTATACTTATTTATGTACTGGAACATTTTCACACCAAACACACAAAACCCGGTCACAGTAAGTGCTCACCATTTTGAAGATCCCGTTCCCGCCAATAGTTGGCAGGATTCATTGCACCCATGTAAGGAGGAGGTGTTGGGGATCTGGTTAATTCCTGGTTGAGCAATGTTAATTGGTTAATTGTTTTGTTGCAAATTGTTAGATGTTTCAGTCGTTATAACAGTTTATACTTTTGTTAATGCATATTTGTTAATGATTATTTGTTTGATTCTCTCTGATTTCTTTTTATCTTTACTTACTAAATGGTTTAGTCCAGGTAGGAGGGGCTTGATCTTTTTTTTTTCTCCTCTCGGATATGTTAAGAAAAATCTCCCACCCAATAAGTTGGTATGCAACCTGCCAATAAATCCACAGAAGAAGAGGAAAAAGAAGAAGACTCTCGTAGCGTGAGTACTGAGATGTTTTTTGAGCAGAATTGCTGTCTTTTGAGTCAATATCTCTGACACACAAGCGGAGAACAAATATCCTAAACGAAAGACTCCATTGCCCCCTATTTCTTTTATTCCTTATTTTTCCCCCCTCTATTTGCATTTTTGAGCAGTGGCGCTGATGATGTACAACACACCATTGGCTTCCTTCGTTGTCAGAAGTTTTTGTTCTTAGGTGACGTGGACATTCTTTCTTGGTAATGCTGTCAAAAACAAGAACTGAGCCTGAAGAGGTATCTGAATACCTTGAGAGGTATTCAGATGAAAGAGTGCAGCCTGCAGTGGTTTCTGGGAATGGAGCTGATACAGCTATTACAGCCCTGGCACAGATGTTCAAATCTTTTATGGAGTATCAAAAGGATCGAGACAAGAAAGTGAGACGGTCAGGCTAGAATAACATTTTAAAGTGCCAGTCACCACATCTTGCAGATGCAACTTGAAATGAAAATATATCCTTGAAATATCCTTTTTGGAGCAGGGTCTTACAGACCACCACCAAAGGTGACATACCATGAGCCACATCTAGCCAGACTAGAGGACTCGGATGACGTTGAACACTATTTGCTGATGTTTGAGGTTAAATTCTTCTCATTAACTACTACCTTTGTCACAAACTATTAATTTGCTGCTTATTAGTAGTTAATGGTAGGTATTGGTTAAATGTGTCTGTTATTATATGTGTAAATGCATGTGGGCTTCCCTTACTACGATATTCACAATCCATTTGGAAGCTAGACGTCCTTTCTGAAAGACCCAGACCCGTTCGAGACATTGATAAAGCACACTTACTCTTGATCTAAGAGAGCATGGATAGTTTTCCACGCATGTGGGAGGGTGTGAGGTGGGACTGCATGCGATGAGAATGACTAATAGGCAATTCAGTGTGAGGTCTTCAATGGTCATTGGAGGGGGGCCCTGGGAAAGCAGGGCATGAATTCATGTGTTTGGTTGTATGCCGCATGCCAGATTAGTGTGCTGTGTGCCAAGGTGTCTGTGTACTTGCGAGCGTGACAGCTTTGTATATTAGAGTGTCTGGACACATTGTCATCTTTTTAGTGGGCAAGCAAGTGATTGTGAGCATTTATCGCGAGTGTTGTGTTAGATCTATGAATATATATACCCATAACGCCACAATGAACACTGCGGTTTGGCTCAAGTATATCTCAAAACAGTGATCGTATCTTAAAGATAGCTTGTTTGTGTGTGTGTGTTAGCAAGTGCATGCTGTTTGTAAGTGCTAATTTTGTTCAATGTCAAGTCACATGGTCAGACCATAATCCCAGCAGCCAATAAACAGCTGACACAGATAAACAACATTCTACACATTCTCTAGCGATTGTGACATACACACACACACACACACACACACAAACCTACCTTCCCTCTGACAGCAACTGCTATATCAAGCATCAGTGCACTACAGCCCTCTAGTGGAAGGAAGTACACTACAAAGTAAAAAAAAACAAATGCTGAAGCATCATTATGTACATATTTCAGCATCTGATTTACATTTTGGCTTTGAAAACTCACTTTAAACGAAGAGATCTGAGTCTCTGAACAGCACTGCCTTCAGAAAAACAACCTCCATACTGTATGATGCTAAAGCTATGAGACAGATGGTTATGTAATGCACATATACACCAGCATGTCCAGCTGAACGAACAGACAGCCAGAGAGAGAGAAGCCTATAGGCTGAGTCGTTTGCTCATCACTGACATTTCATCATCTGGACACTGTCACATGACTTCTCTACTTACCAACCCGTTATTATTATCAAAACTAGGCTCCCTCAGTTAAACTGTTATTTTCCTCCTTGTTTCTTTATCCATCTCTTATGTTTTTGCCTAAGGCGGCAGCTGCAAAGAGTGCGAAAGAGCCACCGGACCGTGACAACACCAGAACACGCTCACAAATAACTTCCTTCATCTAATTTGTGAACGCTCATGAACCACAACATGAGGCTTTAATCGCAATACATGGGGGAAACAGAATAACAAGAAACATGCTCTGAAGAAACTTGTCACCACAATGGTTTGTTATGCAGTTGCTCTGAGCAAGTTATTTCTACCATATACTTAGGCTTATCATACTTTTACAAAATGCAGCCCTGATTGATTTTTGGCAAGTTGCTACGTCATTGCTGAGATGTTATAGGCACTTGCTGTTGTGTTGCTTACTGGTCCAAGTCAGACCTTAAAGGGATAGTTCACCCAAATTTAAATTCTATCATTAGTCTAATTACTCATATTCATGTTGTTCCAAGACCCACATTCATCTCTAATTAAGATGTTTCTGATGTAATCTGAGAGTTTTCTGACCCTGCAAAGACAGCAATGCAAGTACCACATACAAGGCCCAGAAAGCTAGTGAGAACATTGTTAAACGAGTCCACGTGGTATCAGTGGTTAGACCGTAATGTTATGATGCGGAACTATACATCTTTAAAAGGACTATTTGAATAATGCCGTTATTTTTGTTTTGTGCAACACAAAATGTATTCTTGCCCAGAAAGGTTGCAAGGACTTTGTTAAAATAGTATGTGACACCTGAGGTTTAACTGTAATGTTATGAAGCTATGTTACAGTTAAACCACTGATGTCACAGACTATTTTAATCATGTACTTACAAACTAGTAGTTTCATTGCTGCTTATGCAGGGTCAGAAAGCTCTTGGATTACATCAAGTGTTGAAAAGATGAATGAAGGTCTAACAGATTTGGAACGACACACTTTAACGACTTTGGAACGACTAATTTTCAATTGGGGGTGAACTATCCCTTTAAATATTAATCAGGTGGATCGTCCGCTACACAAATATCTAGACAAACATGTTCTGATAGGTTGTTAGGTATGTTGTTGCTAGTCTCAGCCTCAGACATCATGTCCACGGTCCGTTGGCTGAAACTGAGGAATGATATTGTGGAGTCACTTTCAGAACAATTTTTTCCAACTGATGAATGATAAAAGCATTAACAGCCAATAAAACTCCACTCAACTTTAAAGAGCTTGTGCATTTAAAGCAGCAGATGATACTGCTTATAATAAATCCATTAGTGTGGATGACAATATAGTTAACATTACAGTTACATAACTGCATAGAAGCAGTAATGACAGTGATGTTTGCCTTATGGCACCACCAATAATTAAACAGAATATTTCATAGAATATATCAGAAGAAGTTCGAGCACAGAATAGTGGCTTCTCTGTGTAGCCATATTTGTGAGCGTCTGCGTGTGGGTGTTTGTCCTCTTTTGCTTGGTCGGTGTGTGGGCGCTTGTGTGTATGCTCTCACTGTTTGTGGAGGGAAATGTTTGCATTTGTTATGTGATAGCGTGGGAGTATGTTTGACACACTGGTGCATGTATGTATTTGCATATGTGCATGCGCATGTATGTTCATGTGTAGTGACGTGGCACTGGCATAGTGAGCACTTCCTGGCGTGAGTGCCAAGCTTCTGCCTACGTGTCTGGGGAAGTGTCAAAGGCCTTCTGCCCACGCTAAAGAAAGATCTGGAAGCCAAGCAGCTTGACGGGAGGGCATGGCCTTTTCGCTGGCACTGATTCAGCTTCCTTTACGCTGATGAGAACTGATCCCAGAACAGAATTCTTTCTGGTTATGCTTACCTGAGCTTGTAACACCTGATCTAAGGTCAGCAGTCACAATTATGTGTTTTAGATAGCAACCACTAGGTGGAGGCAGCTGTAATGCAGCGATAGAGTCAGTGCTGATACTGCTTGATCATGATGAACTAATCTTTGGCCAATGGTGCCCTGAGATTCCTTCCTTTTTGCTGATGTTACAGCACCATATGGGCAGACACCATACGATCTGCACTGTGGTTTACAGTTTCAGGCTGATGGTGGTAAAAAATCAAATCAAACTCTCATACAGCTGATAACAATCAAGAGATGCAGCATCAGGTTTGTTTGACAAAAGTAAGCCAAATAAAATGCTAATGGATGAAAGGAAATTAGTATTATTAAAAAAAATGGCAAACTGACAATAATATCTCTATATTTTACTGACTTTACTGACCTTAGAATATTACAAGCTATTATTTTCCAGTAAGATTAGCTCTGACTATCTGAACGTTTTCTGGCTATTTGTACAAGAGTTGCATTTGGCCGACCTCAGTTCTCCTTTCTGTTTTCTTCCACAGCAATTCATAAGGGGAAATCAGCGATCTGGCTAAATATGGCAGCTATGCTAAGTCCATTTTTATCACATGTAGGCCATTAAACACACAGGAGAAGAAACAAAGATCAAGAGAATTGAATGCTAGGACCCAGAGGTCAGCATTTAGATGCAATTGCTAAAGATATAAAAATAAGCAAAACACCCATCTACACGGGAATTTGGGAGCACGATATTAATAAGCCTAAAAGTTTATGTAATGCAAAACATAATTTAACATTTGCTTATTTGCTTTTAAGATTTGACCTGAAACATTCACTCTCAAATGCTTTAGGCACTCTACCTCGTCCTTTCAACCACTCCTTAAAAAACAAGACCTCAACAGAACTGCCTTTAGGGAAATAATTACATCATCCTCATGTGTAATATTTAATTACGCTAGCACTTAACACATCATAAAAAAATGTCACATTTTCATCAACAGATGTACTGACAAAGCTAAGTTGTCATTTGTATTTGTTTTTTTTACTTGTGTAGATTTGGAATTAAAAACACATATCCTGTGCAAATAATGTATTGTGATAAATCCACAGAAATGAAATGTTTTATCAAACTACCAGCTCTTTATATGGAAACCACAGAGATTATACAGAACATTACAGGCCTATTCTAATGCAGAAGCTGCAACTCCATTCCGTCTGATAGGTCTTAATATAAACTCAAAAAGCCACAAAATAAATTGCCATATTAAAAAAATAAATAAAAACTAGCTGAGCTGCTCATTAGTACATTTCATTTCCTAACAGGCTCAAGGAGCATTCACCTTCTCGGTAATGCAGCCACCCGCATCTTCTGTTGTTAGCTTGTGGCATGAGTCAGCAGTTTAGCTTGACTGAAAGCATTTTTTACTGGTTACAGAAAATCGTCTGAATGATATGGTTAGACATGCAAGAGCTAGAGGTAATGAGAAGGAAATACTGTAACTTTATTTTTTTTAAATGAGGCTGTGCTAGAGGGGGAAAAGCATTTTGAAGAACTAGCCACGGACAATAGACTTCATTGATTTGTTTGTAGGGCTTCGCTCCTTTCAGCTTGTTTACTTTGCATTGGGGGCATGCAGATGACAAAGAGAGGATGGTTTTAAATATGGGATGAGGGTAGCTTTCCTCTGGCTGAAGTGACCCAGTGGAATTGACCTGATTTTCACTCACCCCAAAAGGCTTTAGATTCCAACTAGACAAACACTCTGCCTGAGTCCTTTTATTAGTTGGAAAACAAGTCGATACTTTACTGCCAAGGAAGTTTCTACAACAATAATCTCCGCTAAAGGGACTGTCTCTAGCAGAACAATTATTTTCTAAATTTACCGGAATCATTTCAGTTCAGTCCAAAAGAAAGAGCAAAAATGACTCATTGTTACGCAATAAAAATGTTGGCTAAATGGTTCAAGGAAGTAATTTGACTGGCTCACACAAAGCTCACGCTTTCTTTCATTGACAAAATGGCTAAAATAAAGAAGCTGTGGTTGATTTTTAAAATTCCATTAGTATCGAAGTTCTGCATCCTTGCCTATAGCTTTTTACATTTCCTGTGAAAGTTTACTGCGTTACGCTGACCGAACCACTTCCTCAGCATAAGGAATGCGTTGTGCTCTCCGGCGCGGCAGAATCAAAGCGTTTTCACCCGACTGCTGCCAAGTCGAGCTTGTGTCATTACGCTGTGAAAATGTATCCTCTTTATGCTGGTCACTTTGAAAGCCAAGCCACAGTAGCTCTCCAACTCTCTCACACACAAACACACTCAGACCTCACTCTTGATAGATGAGGTTTTGAGTAGGGCGGAACACAGTACCCGTGGAGAGTTGCTCTTTGTCAATGGCATCCCGATTGAGATATGAGTTCACATTAGGCAGCGGAGGTCTCGGATAGGGGCCTTGCCAGCTTTGCTTGCCCGGGCGCATTCCTCTCCCATTCAACACTTTGGGAACCGGGAACTCGGGACACAAATATCGGCCATCGGTGCGCTCTCCCTGCCAACCTGAGAAGCCCTGGGAAGAGAGGAAGGTTCTCTCACAAAGCCAAGGTTTGAATAAAGGCTTTTAAACCATAAGTACCAGAGTTTTTCTTGAACAGAAAGGGGTATTTAGTGCTTTGAATATCATAAATGCCTGTGGGCTACAAGGAAGGCTTAGCATGTTTGAAGCCAGAGAGGAAAGATGAAAGAGAATGATTTGTTGGCTACTGGGTGATCAGGTTTGAGAGCTCCAATTAAGCACCCCTAATCAAGAGATGCGTTTGATTCTAACAAAAGTGCCTTCACAGGGTACTGCCATCTTAAGTAAGATTTCAGTCTGAAGGGAATAAACATATTCCATTTGAAGGCCAGTGTAAATGATATAGTAGCAAGTAGAGGTGGAAATTTACCACACTACTTTAAGAAGCTTGACTAAAATTAATAGCAAGGTGTTCTGAATGCATTTTGTCAGGCGACGTGAACTCGACAGGTATACTGTGCTTAAAAATGAGGGAACGGTTAAAACTGTGTAGAGACGGTACGATTGCAGATTACTAGAAACTTCCAAGGGTAAGCTCTGGACACTGAACCTCCAGGAGCAGGACCGGACTCCCCTGCTGCTTTATTGTCAAATCTAGGCTCTATATAATTCAGCTACTGCATCAATTTTGATTTCATGTAGATTTTAAATAGCCCCAAGTTAATACGCACTGCAATTTGTCCTAGCCTGTGCTTTACATCTCCCTCTGTTTTTTATGATGTCCTTTATTTTGTCACATCTCCTGCTCCTTCTACGGATCTACTGCCATATATCTTTTCTGAAGTCTTGTTAGTCTCTTTTTCTTCACTCACTCTGTCCTTTTTCCTGCTCAGGGTAATGGCGGCAGCCTCTGCTTCTGTACCGCTGCTCCTGCGTCATCGCTCACTTCCCCTCCCGTCCACCGTCGGATGTAAACACACGAAGTCACATGGGAGCGGTACATCATGACCACACACACACAAACACCCCAAAGCCGGAAACACAGGTTTCACAGCTGAGCATGAATCACACACACACTCATACACACCAAACAAACTTCTAATCATGCACACACACAACTATGAACATCAGCTACTTGATAATTCAAATCTTAACAACCTGACTCACACAGACGCCCCAAATCAAATGCATGTTACAGTAAGCGTGCATATAAATAGTGCAATTTTCATCAGGAAATGAAACACACATGCTGTTGTTCCTAAGCTGTTCTCTAGAAGTGTACATTTAGTCTTTGGTTTCCAGTTAAATCTTTGCATTAGATGGTGTGTCACAGTTGACTCATCAAAAGAGGAAACTGTTTAACGTCAGGTCAAGAGGGTTTTCATGAGAGTAGAAACTGTATTAGAGGTTCCCCAACACAGATTGAATGAGGAATGTATGGTTATGAACCAAATTAGACCACAAATTATCTTCTAAAGTCCAGAATAGCTTGTTTCATTTCTGGAGCTCTTGTGGTCTGCATTTCTATCAATAAACCTTTTACGTCGTGGCTGATGACGCACTTCATGATGTGTGTTTGTTTGTGGCGAGCAGGAACACACATTAACGTGCACACACAAACATCCACAGCAGACCTCTCCCATGCGTCAGCAGCTCCTGGTCCATTTTAAACGCAATGTTAATCTTATTGTTTTCCTCCATGCAGTGGTGAGTAAATGTGCCTGGTTAATTCACCCCGGAGTGGAACTCCTTGCACCACACTGATCCTCAGAACAACATGACCTCAAGTCGGTTTTTCCCATTCACTAATGCTAGCCAGTCTCATAAATACTTTAATAAATTTTGGCGAATGTTTACAAGGTATGGAACAGTCAGGAAAGCCCTAAAAATTCTGTCACTTATTGTTCAAGTAACTTACAATTCAAAGGACGTCAAGTCAAGTGACTTGACACACAGCCAAAAAGTTGCCAAGCCAACATAAGTTGGAACGGAAGCCAGCGTTTCGCCAAGTCTGTTATTTAAGGGCACAGATGGAGTTTTGGTAGTTATGATCTTTTTTATGAGTACATTGTGAACTTATCCCCTTGTCTTTAAAACATTAACAACCATTTTTGTGGTTTGAGATCACTTAAATCCAGGTTGACCAGACAATGACCTTGGTGTAAAAAAAGAGGTAAATGTGTTCCTGTTTCAGCTGTTCTGCTTACTGGCTTAAGTTTCCTCAGCTAAATGACACCAGAAAAAAAACAGTTTCATTGCCATTGCAAGATAACTTGCCAATGCTTTAATGCTAGGACATCCATCGGTGAATCAGCTTGCAATGTATGGTTGCCATAACAATAACTCATCACACCTGCTGCTGCTCACTGCCATCCTCTCTGTAAAAGCACTTTCTCAAAATGGCAAGATAGAAACAAGGAGCCTATAGATTGGTTCACATAAAAATGCAAGTAAGGTGTTTTGCCATCACAGTATTTATCTAACACTTATTAAATAACATTTGATGCTGTTGGGTTTCATTTTTTGTAATTGTTTCAAATTATTTTGACCTTATTTAAAAATATTACTTTTATATGCAAATATATATTATTCATTTTATAATTATTCATATTATTCAAATTATAAAATTCACATTATATTATAAAATTCATTATATTATAAAAACATCTACTGAACCAATATCATTTATTTTGATAACAATTTTTACTGTTAACTAGTTTCTTATTTTCTTGCATATTATTAGCATATAAGCATATACTAGCATATAACTCATTAAACACATTTGAATGCCTTCTGCATGATCATATTTTAGGTCACATAATCTTATTCCATACCTATACTTAACAACTACCACATGAACTATTTACAAGCAGCAAATTCAGGGTTTATTAAAGGGAAAACTCTTAGTTAAAACTGAATATGTGTTTAAGTATTTATTTAAGTTATATTTATTTATTTAATATTCTTATTTGCAACTTATTCTGTTCCAATTTTGTTGAGGATTTTGACTAAACATCCTCTGACAGTAATTAAAAAGTAATAATGTATTCTTTTTTCCCAGCATGGTCATTTACAGCTCAGGTGATTGGCTCAAAAAAACTTGGCAACAATGACTACCCATAAACAAAGATGGCAGATTTTAAATTCCATTCTGCGCCAGCTGATCAAGCACCACCGAGATGAACAAGAATGCTAAAGGATGCCTCTCTCCAGTTATTATAAGAACCTCTTTGGTTCACACACACACACACACACACACACACTAACTTTAACATAAAAACATAGGAGATTTATTAACATGTATCCTGATGTAACGCCAAGCCAGCAAAGGGAGCTCTCACCTCTGCACTGACTGTCACGGCTCCCTCTGCTTCGTCTCTGGTGACTTCCTGTTTGGCGGCCATTTAATCGGGAGCCTGCCAAACAAAGTAACAAAGTATTGTTTTACACTAATAAGAGTTTCATGTTTGTTGTTCTGTCCTGTTTGCCATAGCCTTGTTTTCATTTGTTACTTTGGATTGCCCTCTTGGATTTTGACCCTGGACTGTTACCTGTGTGTTCTTGAATGTTTCGCTGCCTGCCCTGACCATTGCTTGCATACTGGATTACGATTCTGTCTCTCCTTGGATATTACTGTTTGCTGGTATTTGGACCATGTCTGTTTTGACCACGTTGTGTGTGTAAATAAAGCTTCAGTGCAAGATGGCCGCTACGCAAGAGTCTCTTGACCAGATGGCTGCCTGCCTAGAGGCTCATCCCAAGATGGCTGCCACACAGGAGTCTATTGGCAAAATGGCCACTTTTCCGGGGTCTCATCGCATCTCAACTGACCTTCCAGAGTCTCCTCAGGTGTCAGCTAATTGTCCAGAGCCCCAGAGTCTACCGACTTCAAGCCTGCCACGCCTGAGTCCCTGGCCAAGATGCCTGCCAACCCAGAGCCACAGTTACTGCACAAATGGCCATCACGCCTAAGTCCCTGGACAAGATGGCTGCCATGCCTGATCCCACGGCCAAGATGGCTGCCACGCCTGAGTCTCCGGCAAAGATGGCTGCCAAGATCGCCCCCACACCTGAGCCTTGCCAGGTCTTGGGTGCCAAGCAAAAAAAAAAAAATTTGGGGGGGGGTGGGGGGTATAGTACTATAGTACTGGATCTAAAAGACTAATTGCCAGTGTGTTGGACCCACCACTGATGGCAGTACGAGTGGCTGACATTCCATTGGTCCTGAAAGACATGAAACCAGCATCATCCCCAGAGCCTCAGCACTGGTTACCACAGAGCCTGTTACCCTAAACTCAGTGCTTCCTGTCATGGGGTAGCCATCATGGGTATATGGGCTGCAAAGTGTGCCGCAGAGGCCTCATCCATGCATGAGTTTGCCCTAGAGGCCTCACCTCTCCTTGAGTCTGCTCCTGAGGCCTCCTCTGTCCACGAGTCTTCCCCAGAGGGCTCATTTGTCTATGAGTCTGCTCCAGTGCCTCCAGAGGTGGTGGTGTCTGCTGCAGAACCTCCAGAGGTGGCGGTGTCCACTGCAGAACCTTCAGAGGTGTTGGCTTTGGCTGTAGAACCTTCAGAGGCAATGACTCCCGCACATGAACTCACTGTCTTTCCAGTCATGGCCACGGAGGCCATCCATGAACTCACGGTCTGTACAGTCATGGCCATGGAGGCCGTCCAGGAATTCAAGACCAAGGAGGCAGCCCATAAACTCACGGCCAAGGAGATCGACTATGGGTGCCCTGCTCTGCCTGCCCCACCATGCCATTGTGCTTCCTTCTCACTGCTCCATGGCCCAGGTCCCCCATGCTGCCATTGTCTGCCACTGCTCAACGGTCCAGGATCTCCAAGGCTCCATGCTTCAGGCCCTGTTCCCTGGGAGCTGCCCTTAGAGGGGTGGATATCTAATGCCAAGCCAGCAGAGGGCGCTCTCACCTTTGCATTGACTGTCACAGCTCCCGTTGCTTCCTCTCTGGTGACTTCCTGTTTGGCAGCCTTTTAAGCGGGAGCCTGCCAAACATAAAGTCGCGAAGTATTGTTTTGCCAAGTCTGAGTCTCTGGCCAAGATGGCTACCAATCCACAAGATGGCTGCCAAACCAGAGCCATTATACAAGATGGCTGCCAACCCAGAGCCACAGCTACTGCACAAGATGGCCGCCAACCCAGAGTCGCTGCATAAGATGGCTGCCAACTCAAAGCCAATGCACAAAATGGCCGTCACACTTAACCGGCAGCCTGCCAAACAGAAAGTCAAAGTATTGTTTTGCTGTAAGTGTAAGTGCGTTTCCCCTGCTTTTCATAGTAGTCTACTTCATGTTTATTGTTCTGCCCTGTTTGCCATAGCCTTGTTTGAATTGTCTTGTTTTCATTTGTTACTTAGGATTGCCCTCTTGGGATTTTGACCCTGGACTGTTACCTGTGTTTTCGTGTACGTTTCTCTGCCTGCCCTGACCATTGCTTGCATACTGGATTGCGATTCTCATGGTTCTCTGGATATTACTGTTTGCTGGTATTTGGACCTTGTCTGTTTTGACCACATTGTTACACCTGATTTGTGACTTTATAAAATCTATTCATCCTTCCTAAATCTCCAAAGTTGCTAAAGTGATAAGACTTAGCCTACATAATTCAGGCATGCCCTAAAATATTTTTAAAGTTGCCTATTATTCACAGCAGCCTACATGACCACTTTCTGAGAAGTTGACTGATCATCATTGGTGGAACGTTCAATGTCATCGTCAATCCTCTTAAATACGCCCTTTACCTGAATGATTGCTTAGCGACCTACTTTATGACAACCTGTTTACGTCACTAACAATAAATCAAAATCATATTTCTCCCTGCAGCCTGAGGTTTGCCACGGTTTTCTGTCCGTCTAAACGCCACAGGCTCAACCTACATGTTGCGCGCTTGTAATCGTTTTGGCAGCGCGCACGCTCAGGTTGTTGTCAGGTGCTCGGGTTGTTTTTCGTTCCTCCACGACAACAAGGTAGTGGCGTCGCACGTTATTGCGGGGGAAAAATAGCTGAACACCCCCCGACGGACAGAAGTCTCATTCTAATTCTTTAAAATATGGATCCACACAGCTACCGCCTGTTTATACACAAGAGTGTATGCTCAGAAATCGTTTTACGTATCAAGAAATAAGCGCTTGGTTCTGGACTTGCGCACTCACTGAACGCTCTGAAATAGACTCTAGCACGTATAGTTATTTGAACACGCACTAAACTAATTGAACACTCGTTTAAATGCTATACGAGCGAAGTAAAACACAAATGCGTGACTTAATATTCCTTTACATACAATGACGCGGCAACAAAATATTAATTGTAAATTCCTATAGGCTTATATAACATTTACATAGGCTATGTATACATGTTGAATTACATTAAAGTAAATGAAAAATCTCAACAGTCTTACTTGTTTATGAGAGGCTTCGTGCCGGCTCCTCATTTCTGCGAAGTTTTGCTTCATATCTCCGGCGCCTGTTCCGCTTTATCTTGTGTAATGATGATGACGATGGTAC
This sequence comes from Enteromius afrohamiltoni, assembly GCA_034779775.1. Lineage (NCBI taxonomy): Eukaryota > Metazoa > Chordata > Actinopteri > Cypriniformes > Cyprinidae > Enteromius > Enteromius afrohamiltoni. Next base: position 6,097,944 of record JAUYWG010000034.1, read on the forward strand.
TGAAATAACAGCGCAACTTATAAAAGTGCGTGAGGGTTTACTGCTTTAGATCTCAAGTCACGCCTTTCTTCTCTCTGCACGCTTTAAACGTCAATATATTTAGTTCGATCGTCGTTATTAAAGGCTGAGGTCGGTAGTATGTACGCAGACATAGGTTACTCGGTTGCTGTGACATCCTTCGGCAACTGCGCACTTACAGGGGGCGTGATGTTGTTCTTTAACAGAAGTGCTCAGCTTAGTGGTTTTAAATAAGACATCATCCACACGCCGCATTAAACGCAGGGCTAAAAAATAATAATTCCCCACGTTCAACCTCAACTTTGGATTTTAATCTGCGCAACAGAGCCCGGAATGCGGACGTTGGCAATGCTTGGTGGAGTGAAAGAACATTGCATGTGGCACATCATCAAAATATTCCCTCTTAGCAACAACAGACCCGTTCTTTTCATCCCTGGGCATGCATATACATTTCAAATAGCCTATGGGATCGTTGTACAAACTTACTTTGTTGCTCATAACAATCCACACATTTCTCAGTTTTCATAAGCGCGAGAGGAGTTTGCGGTAACTGTGTCTTTCGTCATAAAAAAGGAGCCGCAGACAAGTTCACGCGTCCTTTTGCGTTTCTGTTAAGTGCGTATTACGCGTGGCAGCAGGTGCAGTCCGGTCCGCACTACGAAACCATCACTGGATGATGTTGGGAACACTGCAGCTCCAGTAGCTCCAACTCCGAAAATGGGCGTGTAGTGGCCGACTGCGTTGCTTTACAGTCTTATTTTGTAGCCATGGACACACACACTTAGGTTTTCTGTTCGCTGTTTCATTATATCATGTCCATCATGTGACATAGTGCGGCCTCCCTCAATGGAAACTTAAAGGGACCTCCTACCGAACTGCTTGGATCTCATGCGCAACCCGTCCTAAACGGGACACGATTTAAACTCAGCCCAAGCTGTTTCATTAAACGTCTACAGTTCTGTAAAGTAGCACCAATAAACCCTATAAAGTATTTATAACGTGTATAAAATAGTTTATTTAACAGCATCTATCAAAAACAGAATGAAAATAAAAAATAATGTGTGTAATGTGTTGTAAAATCAAGAAACCTATATTTTATTCTGACCAATATTATATTAAAATATCATCAAATAAATATATCCTTATAAAATATGTATTTTGCATTTTTTGGAATAAAATACATTACATAATCATGTATTTCTGTGCCTGAGTCATTCACAAGTGATTTTATGTTTAAGATTTAATTTCATGGTCTTTTTCATTATTATGTTACTTTGAAATGATTTTACCTGAGAGGATTGTGTGACTGAATTATTAAAGTTAATTCTAAAAGTTAATTCACATTAATTCTCTAAAGGTATATGCTCATTTAAAATGTACAAAGTGTTTTAGAGCTATAAGGGTACAATATTTTCCATTTTTCTAAGTCACAATAACTTTTTTGTCATAGTTACACACAGGTTTAAAAAACTGTGACACACAAACAGTCCCCATGCCCCATCCATTTGTGGTAAATTAAAAGAGCTCTTGCCAAGATCTGGCAATGCACTTAGCTGAAATGACATTATCTCCCATTCCTTACATCAGCTTGTTTCCGGTAAAAGACAGCATCAGCGTGCTATGATCAACTAAATGCATTTACCTAGAAGGTCATTGTGTTCTTTAGCAGTCTCAAATAATTAGCCTCACTGATAAGAAGACATCTCCACAGTGTTACAATATAATCATATTTGTTGCCTTTTAAAGAAATAAAAGGCAAAAATGTATATTTAACGAATGTGCTTACTCTCAAGTCATCCAAGATGTAAATAAATTTGTTTCACCACTGAGACAGATTCTGAAAAATGTACCATTACATTACTTACTCACCAGTGCATCCTCTGGAGTGAATGGGTGCCGTCTTACTGAGAGCCCAAACAGCTGATAAAAACATCACAATTATTCACACTAACTTTCACTAACTCTAGCCCATCAGTTAAATATTGTGAAGTAAAAAAGCTTGCAAATGCATCTTTAGGAAATTAAGCTACTGCTTTTGGCTAAATTATGAGTGCTCTATATTTAGAATATTGCTAACCCTAACTCATTCACATCTTCGATCTATTTATCTATCAACTACTTCAAAGATAACCTCTCTACTATTGTATTTTCTTGTCATATTATACTATAGAGCCTGTGAGATCATGTGAAAATTGAAGCCCACTGCTAATCGACCGATAAAAGACCCTCAATTGCTCAGAATTAGAGAGGATTACAGTTTATTCAAACAATACAGCACCTTCGCCCCCTCATCCCTCACTTGGCTACGAGGATGGGGCGGGTAGCCTCTTGGAGTATAGCCACTGGTTCATTTGCTTGTGTCAAGAATAGCCTACTTTCAGGCTTAGCTGCAGTAAATTTGCTCTGAGCCTCATTGTAATGATTAATAATAGTTCAACCATAGCTGGATGATTCATTTAAAGTATTAGTGCAATCTAGGTCCTATGAAGATATTTAGGTGATAAACAAGAGGGAAAAGTTTTCCTAGTTTACAACAGCCTACCTAATGAGTGTAATGTTTTGTAAACCCTTTACGATTGAATCAAAGCACTATGTTATCAGAATCAATAAATTCCTTTATTATTCTATGAGCATCTATTTATTTGTTATTAGGCTGTTTGTGCCAAGTGCCACATAATGTTTTAGACCTGTTCCACTTTAAGATTGCTTGCTTGCATGCTCTCTCTCTCTCTCTCTCTGTATATGTGTGTGTGTGTGTGTGAGAGAGAGAGAGTGAATATGTATGTATGTGCGTGCGTGTGTGTGTGTTTCGTTCGTGCATCAAGATGGCGGTGGCTCCTGACAGCAGAGTGCTCTCCTACAGTGTTTATAAATGGAGCTCGTACTCCTCTACATATTTACCCGAGTGAGTAACGCACATTAAACACTCAAATCGAGACACTATATCTGCTCTTAAATGTAAATACACAGTTTGTAATGTTGTAATATTAATCCAATCCATGGCTTTAACTAACAAACGGGCCGGGCTACAGCAGACGGGCACGTAAAGCAGCGGCAAATGTATAATCTGCAGGCAATAAAGCAAAGCAAATGTCTAATTTTACACATTAATGCTCATTTGGATTCGCAAAAGTCGGGACACATATATACATGTCTGCAAATGTGCAGATAGGACAGTCACGTTAGCATGCTAGGTTAGGCTAGTATGAAGCAGCCCATGTGAGTTAATACAAATAACACGGCAGAAGTACAACTAATGTGTTACTTTTCATATCAGTATACAGATCTTGATGCTCTTTTAAGAACCCAACAAGTGTCTTACTGCGCTGTGTTTGTTTATATTTAAAATATATATCAGAAATGCAGTATGTAGCCGGTTAGCTAAATGGCTAACGTTAGTTTACTATGTTGAACTGTTGAAGTGAACAAACAGCAAATCGCGGAATGCCGTTTAAATCGGTGTTTTTGTCTGTGTTTAAAATATCTAGCCGAAACACAGCTTGACAATATTGTTTTAAAATACATAACGTTAAATGCATAACGATGCTGTGGTGACTAATGCTAAACTGTTAGAATATGACACTGTGAGAGTCACAGACTATTTTTATCCCACTGTTTTAATCTTATTCTGTGTTTGTTGATCTACAATACTGCCATGACAAAATGTGTTTAGCATTTGTTCGAAATATTATGTTATTTCTCGCTATCTTGCAAGGCACGAAGTAGCCGAGTTTCGAAACAAGTGAGCTGCCTATTTAGACAGCCTATGAAACGCTGTCTCTCAATTCGTTTTGAAACACAGCCAATAAGCTGGTTAGTTATTGCGGTCTAACCCATATTATCCATGCAATTTGTGTCATGTAAAATGGATCATGTATTACTAATTTGCATGCCGCCTTTGTAATGCTTATATTAGATATGACAGCTAGAGGAAAATTTGCTGTAGACTGACACGAACAGTGCATGCGATCATGAATTAGTCAGTGAAGCATTTATTGTGACACCCATGCAGGCTTTGTGTTTGCTCTTCACTCCAAGCTTACATGCATCACAGTTAGAAAGCTTTCATAGCACTTGTGCATTTACCTTGACAGTATTATACTGCGGAAGATCTGACAATTAACAATTTATATTATGCATGCAAGAAAAAGTCTGAGAAGTTTTAAAGAATGTTTGTGGCACCTTACGCTTTTCTTTAACTCTTTCTTATTTTGTTTGTTTGCAGGAATATTTTAGTGGACAAACCTAACGACCAGTCTTCCAGGTGGTCATCTGAGAGCAACTACCCTCCACAGGTAAATTCTGCTTACACCTTTCAGTGTTGACCTGAGCTGGATAATAGTCAGCATTATTATTGTTAACCCACAACAAACAATAAAATAAAAAAAAAAAAATCTTACTTGGAGAATAAACAACAGCAACAAAAAATGAATTAAAAGAAATTAAAAAGTAAACTTGTTGTGTTTCAGCTAGTTACCAGCAGTGGTGGACAGTAACAAAGTAGTTGTACTTTGTTACTGTACTTAAGTAAATTTTTCAGGTATCTGTACTTTACCGGAGTAGTTTTAATTTTAGCAACTTTTACTTCACTACATTCCTAAGCAAAGGATTGT
>JAUYWG010000034.1:6110209-6138033 GCA_034779775.1 Enteromius afrohamiltoni
ATAAATTTAAAAAATAGAATAAATCCTACGAAAACTGCAGAAATGTGGAGTAAAACATTAATAAACAGGAAAATGTATTTTTTTCATTTATTTTATTATTATTTTGTTAAAAAAATGTAGGTTTTGTTGCCTGGGGCCCCAGAGACCCCAAAGTACACCAGTGTGATTTCAAAACGAAGACCGCACAAGGGTTAAAAGCTCAAAAGGTTTTGTGTAACTTGAGGAAAAATGCAATTTTGAAAACAACATTTTTATTTGCTGTATGTATCAGTTGATCTGACTACAGGGCAAAAACTATAAAGGTTGTGATGTATTTCCTTTAGAACGGTCCCAGTGCTCGGTCGTGTCACAAAATGTGCATCGACTCTCAGCGGAGGCAAATCTACACACTGGGCCGTTATCTGGACTCCTCTGTCAGAAACAGCAAGTCACTGAAAAGTGACTTTTACTGCTATGACATTGACGCCAACACGTGGACTCTCCTAAGTGAAGACACGTCCGCTGATGGAGGACCCAAACTTGTGTTCGACCACCAGGTATGCATTAAAATGGATATATGCCCACATACCACCAGGAGTCTCCCTTGTACAGATTTATGATGAACAGTTTCTCAGATATTTTAAAACAAACGGCCTGTCTCTCTCTCTCTCTCTCAGATGTGCATGGACTCTGAGAAACACATGATTTACACATTTGGTGGTCGGATTCTGACGTGTAACGGCAGCGTGGATGACGGCCGGACGTCAGAACCTCAGTTCAGCGGGCTTTATGCTTTTCACTGTCAAGCTGGCAGCTGGAGTCTGCTCAGAGAAGACTCGTGTAACGCCGGGCCAGAGGACATCCAGTCCCGCATCGGACACTGCATGCTCTTTCACACGGTCCGTCTCCTTAGTAATGACCCATAAAGCGCTCTGAGCTGCAACTCCTATTGCACACTGACCTCATATTTTTGATAGATGCATTTGTGTCTTTTCTGATATGAATTAGCTCTCTCTCTCTCTCTCTCTCTCTCTCTCTCTCTATCTCTATCTCTATATATGTGTGTGTGTATATAGGTAATATATATAGATAAAATGTATTGATATTAAGTGGAATTGGTGGGTGCTTTTTACAACAAATTTGACATTACGGCTTTTCTTTTTTCTCCCACAGAGAAATCGCTGCCTGTACGTTTTTGGAGGTCAGAGGTCCAAAACTTACTTGAATGATTTCTTTAGTTACGACGTTGATGGTGACCATGTGGAGATCATCTCAGATGGCACCAAGAAGGACTCAGGCATGGGTATGACATCATACTGCCGGTTTTGTTTTTATGTTTTTTACGTACTGCTAGAAAAATCTGATTTTGTGCGCATTTTGAAGTATCGCATCTGAAATGACAGATCTCGCTGCACAGCATCTGTAGTGTAATGTAACCGCTTACTGTTAGGCACAAATAATTCATTGTATTAGAAAATTTGATACTTTTTGTTAGTGAAGTTTATTTTCAGTTTATTAGGAAGTGACAATTTTAATATCTTAATTAAAATTAAAATCTGAATTAAATTCGCAACTTTGGATGGAAACCCAGCTAGTGGCTCTTACAAAGTCGTGCCCTGAGAAGACACTCCTTAAAAGGAGAGCAGAGGAATCTTAAGCATTAAGGTGACATCATGTTCAGAAATAGTTGAATCAGGTGGGGATTATGTCACTGCTGCGGCCAGTTGCATGCAGCTGAGGCGAACGTGTGATTTATTGCAGTCTTACTGTTCATCAACTTGTCTTCATCTGTGTCCCTGATACTGATATACACAGATCTGCTGGTCCGGATGATAGTGATGAACGTTTCTCGTGTAAATAGTCCCTAATGATGGGTAAATATTACAGCACATTACTGAGCAGGGAGACAAGATTTTTGAGGTTAGAACACGCATTCTGACTCGCATCAAGATATTTTCCTCTGAAGACTCTGCATGAAATATACATTTGAATATTTAAAATCTTCTCTGTTAGATTTGCAGTCTTAGATGATTCTGGTTATGTAAAACTGTATGTCTCACAGGCACTTTATTATGGGTATTGCCAGGTGTTTACTTGCTAACCCAAGTCTCAGTGATATTCTGGCACAGATTCCTCCCTTATTTTTTCCTGAAATGTGTTATTGTATCATATTTTATGAAGATGAAGTAACACAATTTGTGGTATTTATTTATTTATTTATTTATTTTTTTGGGCAGAAACACAGCAGTGTTGTTATTTACTGAAACTAAAACTATTAAATCTTTTTCTCACTAAAGCTGAAATAAAATAAAATATGGCCTAAATATTAAATTAAATGCCTAAATTTAGTTCTATTGAAGGTATTACAATTATTGTGTATTGAAAACTGATAAATACATGGACAAGAAACCGGCAAAACCACATAAAAAGAGCACTATCATATAAGTATATAAAAAAACTTGTTGGAATTACTGTTGAATACTATAGTATGATATAAATAAAGCACAAATAAGCCTGAAACACCTGTGTCTTTACACTGTTTGTGCCCCCTCGCAGCACAAATCGGCATTAAACGATCAATTTGGAGTTCTCAGAACTTCGATTGGCTTCTGAAGAACTGAGCTAGTTCTTAGAAAATACTTCATACCCACGCACTTGTGGTGATTTGCTAACCTAACACACACTCATTTGATTACTCAAGTACAACTTGCACACACAATCAAGACTTGCAACAAAGCAGACTTTGTAAAACGTCTGTGATCAGCTTGGGGAAGAATTTGGTGAGCAGACAGGTCATAATGTCTGCGCTCCCACATAATCTCCCCCAAATTTGTCTTCGCTTTCTCTATAATCGGCAGCGATAGCATGGTATTGTGTCAAGCTCGAAGGAACATACCAAGATCGAACAGCCTGCTCACGAATAGGAGAGTTACAGAAGGGGAATGAGTGTGAGAGCTCTGTAAAGCCTGAGAGAGACTGTGCAGACACAGGCCTGTGACATACTTCCTGTTCCCATTAACAGATTGTGTAAAATCTCAATAGGCGACTTGACGCAAAGAGAGAGTATAAAAAGACCTCTGTGTTCTCTCTGTTATCGCGTTAGAGAGAAATGTGTGTGCGATGAGGACAGGGTGACAGAAAGAGAACAAGAGCTAGAAGGCAGTGGAGAGAGAGACAAAAATAAGACTGAACAAAACACAATTTACCAGGAAGGAAATGGTGAGCCCAAACAGTATGGTCACAACCAGACCTCAAAGGAACAGTTTACCCCCCGAAAAATCATGCAGTTCCAAACCGGAGTGATATTATTTAATCTGTGTAAATAAAATGAATTACAGGCCATGTAAAGCTTTGTTCATTTCACAAAAACTTGCTAAATAAACTAATTCTAAATAAACTAATGTGACTTATGCCATTATATTATTCATTATATTATGTTATAATGTTATAATGATTATTTCCTTTAGTTTTGTGTTAGTATAATACTAAATATTGTAAGAATTAGTGTACAGCAGTGGTTAAATGAAATAAATATTTATTAATATAAAAATAAATATTACAATTTAAATTGTAAAAGCAGTTAAATGAAGGTAATAAGAATCAAGTGAAAATAAACAAATGCAAAATTAATAAAAATATAAAATTAAACAAAAAAATATAAATTATAAAGCTATATTGTGTTAATTCACTTGCTAGTGCAATATTTATATAATTAAAATATTTTATTACATTAATACAATATTAATCAAATATTTTAATACATTATTAAAAATTGTTCTTCTATTAATGTACTAAAGAAATAATGCAAATTTTGGTCATTCACTCAACCCTTCCGGGTGGGGCAAACAGAAAGGACTGTTCTTTACTGCAAACAGCATTTGAGTTTTGGCTAAAACCATATGGGGGAAAATAGCGGTGATTTGCATATTATGTCCAATGATTACACCAAGCTGCTACAACATAATGCTTTATTTAACAGTGTATGCCTTCTAAGCTTACACCTGTGATTGTGTTGCAGTACCGATGACAGGATTCACTCAGCGTGCCACCATCGACCCAGAGCTCAATGAGATCCATGTTCTATCAGGACTCAGCAAAGACAAAGACAAACGCGAGGAAAATGTACGCAACTCCTTCTGGATCTACGACATTGCGCGCAACAACTGGTGCGTGAGTTCTCGGACACACTGTTCATCTGTACAGCACTGCACATTGAATGCTAATGAGTACACTAGACCTGTGTTTATACGCTGGGGCTCAGAAGACTGCCTGCATCGGTAATCCACACAGTGCCTTCAGGCACTTAATTCCTGAGGTTTTAGATTGTCATACGCTGCTGGAAAAGAAGGAAATATTCAGTTATGATGATGGAAAAACATGCTCTTTCCTTCCTGGACTGTGTGTTCTCTTTTCAGCGCATTGAACTTGTATCACAGAGGCAGTGATGAGCATAAATGCATCGTACAAAATATTAATATTATATTAATTGTTGTTCTCAGCTTGCACACGCATTCACATACATTGAATAAAGCCAAAGTAAAAAAAAATTGTATTTCAAAGGCCCGTCTGACCTTCAGAAAGAGAGTTGGCGTCCATCAAACAGGAACAGAATGTTCTCAGTTTGCGTGTGGATCTGGGTGTGTGTTAAATGTGCTTTGCACTTAAACAGGGGGAGAAAAACCCTTTGTTCTGTACACTAATTGAAGCAGTTGGCTTCTAAAAACCAGTCTGTCAGTGTTTCCTTTGGATCTGGTGTACTGCTTTCTGTCATTTTGTTTATTTGACTTGATTTGGGTGGGTGCGCGTGTGTGTGTACACTTTTCTAGGACCGTATGCACAGTTTAGTATGAAAGCCTAAGTCTTGTGTTTTTGTCTGCAGGTCGTGTGTTTATAAGAATGACCAGGCGGTGAAAGAAAACCCCACTAAGGCCCTACAGGAAGAGGAGCCATGTCCTCGTTTTGCTCATCAGTTAGTCTATGATGAGTTGCATAAGGTAATGTAGATTGTTTCACTTCTACATAAATATAAATATGAATTAAAGGTTTATGAACAGTATGGTGGTGTGGTTTGGGATTGGCTGATTAGCTATCTGGCCTAATAACTTAAGTTAGGTGTCGACCCACACTTCCTTCAAGGAAGTCAACAAAATTAGAATTGCACTTTTTGTTAAACATCCTTTAAATTAAATTAAAAAAAAAATTTATATCATATAAAAATTACATTTAATAAAAGTTAAAGGCACAATTTGTACCTCTTCTCCACTAGAGGTCGCATTTTCAAAACAATAACAGGCGAAGTTCAATGACGGAACACTGGGAGATGTCGTTTTCACAAATCATGTTCACAAATGAAATTACTTATTACTTACACAATGAGTAATAGATATTTGCTTACCTGTCTATTAAAACCCACGCGAGAGCGTAGTCTCTGTCCATTTCGGAAACGCCATGACGATTTTTGTTCTCATTTGTTTCAATATTTTCTTGCCTCAGATTGTATACATCAATGTTTTTTTTGGAGTTGTGGAGCATATAATCATGATACATGATATCGAAATGCACAATAAATATGTACCACTTCCGCATTTGTCAGCATGGATATTGTGTTATTGATAGGCGACAATGAACAGGGACGGTTCATTATTTAAATCTGAAATTTCTTTGAATTTCCAAATCCTACAGAACGTTTGAGATAATGTAAGTACACAACTGCATGCAAGCGGCTATTTTTGGATATTTTATAACAAAGATTTTTCATATTAAATAAAATGTACAAATGTATTATTTAATAAAAAAATGTAATATAAAAAATTGAAAATTACAATTGTTACACTATATTATATTAAATGTCAGTATTAATATATATAGCATTGCCAATAATGAAAATGTAATATTTCATTAATAAAATGAAAAAAATAAATTATTACAATGTTAACACTTATTGTACTTTAGTATTATTATATAGTATTACTACTACTAATAATAGTGTTTTTATATCAAATTAGGCCATTAAAGTCATTTTGTGAAATTTAACACAAAATACTTTTTACCTGATAATATCTGGTCTGTTGTGCATCTTTCATCCTTTATTTTTTAAGAATCTGTATCCCAAAATGATTGCAAATTACCAGAGGCAACAGCTTTCCAATTACAAGGACATTCGTAGAGACATCTAAATATAAATTGTATTTACCTCAGGCACTTTGACAGCTTGAGCTGATAAACACTCATTTCCTTAATTGCTGTGCTGATTAAGCAAAGCAATTAGCAGGGGATTGACATCATGATATGGTACACAGGTGCATTACCTTTTCGGTGGAAACCCGGGGAAGTCCAGCTCACCCAAAATGAGATTGGATGATTTCTGGTCCCTAAAGCTGTGCCGACCTTCCAAAGAATATCTGCTTCGTCATTGCAAATACCTCATTCGCAAATACAGGTACAAATATACTTTCAAACCAGTACAACAATGCTTGGCCTTTAACAAGCTGCTGCTCAGTGACTCATTATTCTGACCTCATCGTCCTCGATTAGGAAATTGTGCTTAAGAATAATATTTACTGAAATAGGTTGTCTGGTCCCCCTCTGTCTGATGCCAAAGAAAACTCTCAGATGCTTTTTGTTTCTAAACATCACTAGGAAAGTGTTTAGATATCTATTGCGCATTAAATAGCTTGTGTCGAATGTTAATATGAAGAACATGATCTTGCTATGATCCTGCTGTGATCTGAATGTAAACCATTAGGACCCAGCTGTATTGTTATGTAATTGCAGTGTCATGCAGCACTGCAGTTAGTGATTAAATTACAGTAGTAGTTTTCCATTGGTGCATGAGATTTCTGCACTTCTAGGGCCATCTAGTGGCTATATTTGATTCCTTTTAATAGAATAGCAGTGTACCTAGAAACTAAAGAACAGTCTTTATTTTTTTACGTTTAAGGTTGAATGATTGAAGGTATGTGTTGACCTTCTGCTTGCTGCCTTGTGTGCATTTGCAGGTTTGAGGAGAAGGCTCAGACAGAGCCCTTGAATGCACTTAAATATCTACAGAATGATCTCTCTCTTACTGTGGACCACACCGACCCCGATGAGACAAAAGAGGTCAGGACCCAGCAAAAATACTGTTATACTTGCCTAACAAACCTTTTAACCTTTGCTGCAGTTGGACTAAAGCACAGTCTGACTTTTTTTTATTTATATATATATATATATATTTGTTTCCTGTAGTTTCAGCTCTTACCCTCCGCTCTGTTCAAATCCAGCTCAGACTTCATTCCTCTAGGTGAGAGCACTGTTTGATGAACACGATTGTTCTTTAATTACGTTCTTCTCCAGCTGTGGAAATCATTGCAGGAGCTTCTCTGATGTGTTTATTAATGATATTTTTCTTCTTTTCATCCCAGGCTTTTCAGATGTGGATCAGACGTACGCCCAGCGCACACAGCTGTTCGACACGCTTGTCAATTTCTTCCCTGACAATATGACCCCGCCCAAGGGTAACCTTGTCGACCTCATCACCCTGTAGCCACCCCCCACACAAGTAGACCCCACCCTCTTTAGACCTCTCAGACTGCCCCCACCCCAAACAGAAGTTATTTTTCTACATTTTCCACCTGAGGTGTGCCGTGCCCACCTACTGTGTTTCCTCCTAAAGAAGTAATGCCACTTAACCATCACTGAGACTTGCTTAAACTGCAGAAATACAATTTTCTACTCTGGAGTGCCAGGGTTGTGCTCTTTTATTTTTGATTTTAAAAAGGTGTCAGAATTAGGTTTAAATTTGCCAAATGGCTCACTGACTTGGTTTTTCTTTTTTAAAGCAAATTTGTGCTTCGTTTCGAGTCTGTTTTGAGTTTATCCTTCAACTTCTCTTTCATACAGGTTGAAATGTAGGCGAGTTATTAATCCGAACAGTTTACATGGTAAAGGGGTGGATTTGATTTACGAACTCTGTGATCATCATGGGTTCTTTTTTTTGCCTTGCTATTTTAAATAACATTTGGACAAACGTGCGCTAAGCCAGTGGAAAGATCAGAGCGCCCTCTAGAGTCTCTAGTAGGTAAATTCTGTTCATGCTCGATACTGGATTGAATACTGGCTTGCATCTAAACCTGCTGCTGCTATCAGAGGCTGCCATGACATTAGTGCTTTCTTTAATAGTGATGAAACGCTCGATTTCATAAATAAGAGTATAGTGACATATTTGAGGTGTAATGCACACATTTAGGTACACAAGAACTGTTTTCCACTGTGTGTGTGCGTGTGTGTGTAGGAACGAAAAAATTGACACTTTGTACTTTATAACATGTCATTACACTTGTATCCATTAGCGAATGGATTAGCGAACACTTTGCTGCATTAAGACAAACTGAAGACGTGGATGATTTGATTTTTTTTTTCTGAAGTGTAGATTGCAGTTTACTTCAGGTTGTGGCTGCTTTTGTCTGAAATCAATATCAGTCCTGTGTTACATAGACTGTTCAGCTTACTGGTACAAACTCCAAGGAGCCTTATTGGGACCACCGAAGATGAAAGAGACCCCTCACTATTTATTATTAATATTGTTGTTTCTTGGTAAACATGATCCCTGTATGTCTTGTCTTATGTTCTGTCTCTCTATGATGTCATAGAGATGTCTGTATGTGTCCTTCATTCTGTATGAGCTTCCGGATTGTTTACAATTCTGGACAGATGAAAGCATGTTGGACGATAGTCTTCCATATAGTCTATCTGGATTACTTTTTGCAGTGTTAGTTTAACAGCAGTTATTTTTGTCCCTGTGCACGAGTAGGAAGTGAAGGGAAGAAAAAAAAAAGTTCCTGTAATTGGATCGCTCTTAAATTTTGTTGTAGTTTTGGCTTCACCCACGCAGAAACCAAAGGCTCAAAGAACCATGGGACAGTACATTATGCTTCACCCTGCTGACTGCGTCCTCCCAAGTGTCATATCGCAATTCCCTAAACTCAGTATTAGCTGTAATTTGGCTCTGTGGAGATACGGCGCACTGGAGTGTGGAAGTTTGTGATTGGCCCACTTGTGATTTCTAAGATTCAGTGCATTTTATTTCTTTCCTGGCGTGGAAGCAATTTGGGTGTATACGAATTGGAAGCCAGGGCTTACTTTGCCTTTTCGTAGATTTAGCTTCGTCTTTGTGCCAGGAAGAAAGTTCCTGAAAAAAAATGTATGAAAACAGTGAAATCGAATATACACGAGAGGATCGACACTTACAACCGCACTTAATGCCAAATACGTTTTCTTGCTTTCGGTGTACATTTCTGCAGTGTCAGAGATGAAATGACTTTTTTTCCTCTCTCCTGGAAATCCTGATCTCATCGAGAACCCCGCCCTCTGCTCTTGAGCGAGGGTACGTTGAGATGTCAGCACTACACTGTGGCTCTCATGAATGTGTAGAACCTATTAAAATACTGCATTGTATGTAATGTACATAAAGAATAAAGATTGTATTTTGTTCAAGTTTTCTTAAATATTGTTTTGGTCTTCCTTTAACGTAGACCTTTAAAACTTTATTTGACGTGAAAAAAAAAAAGAAAGTGACCCTAGAACAATTAAGCAGCACTACCATTTACCATGTAGATAATAAGAAACATTACTTGAATCATATCTGAAGGATGATATGAATAAATGCTGCAGGAAATTCAGCTTTGAGTCACAGGAATAAATTCAATTCAAAAGATTCGTTAAAATATTTTATTTATTTTAAATTATAATTTTTTTAAAAATTATAATTATTTCACTGTAAATATTGGTAATTGTTGCTGTATTTTTCTTTTGTGAACATTAACTTTTTAAAACCATTTAAAAATCTTAGACTCCGAACCTTTAAGCAGTGGTATATTGTTTAAGGTAAAGTGCCTTGACATGTCAACTACCGAAGAAAACACACTTAAAAAACAACTTTAAAAAAAAAATATTTATATTAGAAATCATGGCCATCACCGTCCAATCTGACAGAGATGAAGCTTCCAGTGTATCAGACCCCTGTTGTTTGCGCACAGCAACAAACTGACTTTAAACACAGAATACAACTATAAAGTCAACCTTAATACTTTGGTGGAAGAACAAGAGCTAGAATGAGACAGTAGTGAATCCCTTATAATTTGTGTAGTGCATGCAAATACAAAAACAAACAAAAAAAACATGTTTTGGTGAAATTGAAATGTACCCAAAGAAAAATATGCTCTTTCTGATTAAAGGATATGACGCATTATAATTTTATACCTGTAGCTAAACTTAAAGAATGTAAGTGATGTGTTGGAGTTAGTGTCAATTGTTTCCGGTTGACTAGACCAAAATCCTTCGTACTGGCATGATTACCAACACCGAGACATTCGTAGAGCAGATGGAAGATAATGAAAAGTTATCTGCCAATCATGGGGGTCACATACTTTTGACCCATAGTCGAATTTACCAGGATGAATTATCCATTGGTCCAAGTGTAATTTGGTGCCTATGAGTGTTAATCTTTCCTAAATGGAAAACGAACAAACGTCTATTGTTATATTACAATTATTATCTGGTAGAAACAACTTTTTAAATGTTCTCTCCTCAACATAATTTTTTATAAACCGAATGAATGTAAAAAAATCTAAGTACTACACTGGTCAGAATTTGTGAACCTTAAATAACATTGAAACGTAATCTTTACATTGCTTTAGGAGTGTGCCTCCTGATGATTTGATATGCTATTAAGCAAAGTCAGTGAAATGAATGCCTTATTTTGGCCAGTTTCACATTTAAGGAATGCAGTCTCAACATGCACTGCAGTGGGAAAAACATTCCAAGATGGTGAGCAAAATCTAATTTTTTCATTTAATACTGAAAATTATTGGACCAAATCTTTTATAACTCATAAATGGGCTATTTTTACCTTTATACTTGTTATATGTTTTGTTCATAAAAAAAAAAGTTTATCAGAAAAATATTGAATTTGAAGTGTGCTAAAGAAAAGGTAAGGCACAAAGAGACACCCCAGATTGTACATTTACAGATTGTCCCTTTCCCCAAGCACAGTGACACACAAAACCTAAAAACGATTCCGCTATTTCTAGCACATACTTGACATTCAGCTACTTAATTACAGCATATACACTTGGGCACCAAATGAATCATTGCCATTTGATAGTCTTTGTCTATCCCTGCTTTCTCTACATTCTGGCCGGTCACAATCTACCGTTATGAGAGCAGCAGGTTTCTTTTTCCAGACGATTCATCTGATGCCATTACAAGTGTGTGTCTTCTTCATCAGGTATGTCTTCTTTCAGCAGGTTGTCTATGGGGACGATCCAGCTGTCGTTAAACTCCCCATTCATTGTCAGTTTCTTCTCTTGCATCTCTGGCTGTACCTCCATCACCTCCAGTGTGGGATTGTCATGATAACCGTTCTCCACTGTCTGGAGCTCTTCTGTCAGGTGTTGCTGCCGAGGGGAAAGTAACCGCTGGGATGTTAAACTGTGTAATGCTTTGGATTTCAGCTTTCATCTTTGAATTGAATTATTCAGAAAATTAATCATTTGCAGAGAAATTTATTGAAAGTAAGAACCAAATCAAGCAATTCGATCTGATTCACCTTTGTGTTTGTAATTGAACATTACCTGGTTCTTCCTGTAGGATCTGCGGTGATAAGTGCAGTATGCTGCAAAGCAGCACAGAATGAGCACCAAAGCGCCACAAGAAGCCATGATGGCAATTAACGTGTCTGGTATCGTCCCTTTGTTTTCACCCTCTCTGCCATTTTTTGTGCCAGGTGTCTGCATGTTTTTATCCTCTGTGCCATTTTTTGTGCCAGGTGTCGTCTGCGTGTTTTTATTCTCTGTGCCATTTTTTGCATCCACAGTTTTTGGAGGTTTGTAGTTTTCTGTATTTATCATTTGGTCGGCTAGAAATGGAAAAGGAAGTGAATTACTATATACTGTTTGTATTTATGTAATTAAATATAACTGAACATAATATGGCAAGCACTGAATCCAGTGGTTCCTCTATAATTAGGTTGTTTGGAAGCCGTAACATTTCCCTCACCATATATTGTTACTGTCACTGTTAATTTTTTGTCATCAATTATCACTCTCGCCGTGCAATTTCCTTTCATATTCTGACCCAGTGTGTTACAGGCTTCACTCACGATGTCGTTCTGTGAAAACAAAATAAATATTACAATTGTAGCACTGTTCGATTGCATGTATTGATCCTTATTAAGAATTGGGATTGATTTTTATTTGACTGTTATGCACCAAGAAATGTTTTCTGGTTGTTTGGTATAGAAGCCACGGAATAAAGTCAGAAATTCCAGAAATTTAGAAATTGATTTCTACATTTTGTTTGTTTTGATTGCAATTTTAAATTCACTCAATTTTTTTTTTTGGAAACCTGCAAAATATAAACTCAGAATTGTGAGTAAATAAGTCACTTTTGTATTTGTTATTGTCTGGCGGAAACAAGCTTCCTGACAAGTTTTGTGGTGGATTTTAGTATTATATTAACAATATATTTAAACTTGACAGTTTATAGAGATTCTTTATTGAAATTTTAGAATGTATATGAGTTATTGTCATTTATGTGCTCACCTTAGTGCTGCTGCTGCTGCTTAGATCAAAGGAATGCTGCAGAAGAGATAATCAACAGGATCATTTACAGTAACGGTAAAAATATAAACAAAATATAAGGAGAAACATGAATGCTAGTATTTTACATCAAAGATTTTTGGGGGAGTAGGGGTGGTATTTTTTGTGTCCTGGCCTATGGTTGAGGCAGTAGCTTGTGCTTTTGTTGTCCCAAGACTTTCAGCAGCAGTAGATTTAGAGTCTTTAGGTGCTTCTGTGATTGGTGATGTAGCTGAAAAGTAAAATAAAAAGGGGACACTTTTTAATAGTTCAAACTAAAATTACACTTTGTCATCCGTTGCTCACATTTTGTCATTCTGAACTCATTGAAAGTCTTCCCCTCCACTGCTGCGCTCAAATCTTAGTTGCATACAATATGTACACATTCATATTGGATATCAGTGATGCCAAACTGCATTGGTTCTTGTGTGTTTTGTAACTTCACATTGAATGTACAGTGTGAGCATTCTTCAAAAAGTGCTGCATTTTTATATACAGTGGAAGAAAGCAAGTCACTAGAATTTGAAAAGGTGAGTAAATAACCTTATGCATTAAGAAATATTCAAGCATTATATAGTATTGTGAAGTCATAAAGATTGTACTGAAGTACTTCTGAGACTTACAATTTTCGGTAAGTTTGGATAGAGATGGATTTGTTTGTGTAGACGAGAGTTGGGTGGTGCCGGCTTCTGTAGAAGTAGTGGTTGCTGGTGTATTTAAGTCGGTGGTACTTTGTTCGATACTGGTTGCAGCATCAGTCGTGGATGAACTTTGAGTACTGTTGTTGGGGCCTGTAGTAGTTGTGCCTGTGTTCTGTGTCTCAGGTTTATTTGTTGTGACTTGAGTTGTGAAAGCAACAGTTGATGCATTGGTTACTGATGAAGTTGGCTGAACCGGTATAGATCCAGTGGTTGGTGAAGCAGTGGGTTTACTGGAATCTGTTGAGGATGATGGGACGGTAGCTTCAGTGCCCTTCAATGTGATGAGATTAGTGGTGTGTGTGGAATCTAATGTGACAGATGTAGTGATGGCTGTGGACTGTGTAACAGACGTCAGTAAGGCAGGGGTGGTTTCAGTGGAATTCAATGAGTTGGAAGAAGCGGTGGTTGTAGTGGAATCTGCTGTAGAGGCGTTTGAGATGCTTTGAGTGGCCTCTTTTAGTGCTGAACTATTGTCAGCATTGCACTGCATGCCTTGCAGGAGGGCACCTATGAAGAACAAGCAAAACAGACAGAGAGAGTGTAAGAATATACTTGCCTTTTTATAAGCCTCAAATATCAATTATACATTGAATTCTTTAAATAAAAAAATCAAAACAAAAGCATACTAAAACCAAAATGAAAAAAAAATGAAAAACCCTTAAGATAGAAAGGAAAAAACCTGCATCTTAGGCACACAGAATAACATAAGTGGATGATTATTTGTCACTTTGAAATGATTACATAATTGTGGCATCCATAATTTTTATTGCGATTTAGAAAATCGATAAATTATGCAGCCCTAACTGGCAGTGATTTTAAGGGGTTTAAGTAATTCAAACACATCACCTTTTATATATTAATTATTTCTTTTAATCATGAGCGGTTTTCTTTCTTCTCGAGGTACGTCAGGCTGTTATTTTATTGTTTTTGTCTATATTTAGGCACCTCATATTGCTATTATAACATCTTGATGCCACATCATAGAGGGAGTTTATTTCTGTTTTTAGTGAGCTGGACAGGACACTCCATACAATAACTTAGGAAGTAACACACCTACTCTTATGGGCAGAACCACAGATGCCAAAACAATGGTGTCCAAATTTGCTTCTTGGTCTCTTGAGGCTTAAAACAATAGTCTTTCCTCAATTTCAGGCTGTTGAGTTCATTTGGTATTTGACAGATTTCTAGCTACCTACCCAGCTCAGAGTTACGGCTGCTTTAATATTGCTTTACAATCTATATCTTGTGCAGACAAAAAAAGACAAATCAAATGTACACCTATATTCCTTTTAAAACATTATCAGCTCATTCAGTGTCTGTTTACATCAATCAGTACAAGATTTTATGTAATAAGTGACTTAAACTCCTACCAGACTACTCTTACCAGAACTGGCCACCCAGAATGAGATCTTGTAAATCTTATCCCGCTGGGATGTCAGAACAATCAGTAGTGGTTGTGCACTGCTTTTGTTGGGATGGGGGGGGGTCTTGATGAGAGGCTGTTTATCTTGGTTGGTGAGCCAGTGTTGTGCTTCATTTAGCCCTCTGTCTAATCACCATCTTATCACAGCCTTGCGTTTCCAAAAATATTGCCGCTGATAATCACTGCTCCAGGCCTAAATGAAGGCTTTTCGCTGCGCTCTATTAATCCATGTTTTTAAGTACCAAATTAACTACCATAAAACTGCACATTTATTAAAGTAAAGGAAAGTGTAAGATTGGTGTTTTGACTCTTATTGTCCTTCATCATCACCCTGTGGTTTCCATTAATTCTATCGTTAGGATTGACCCTCGTTGACCCTGCTGTCAGTTGCGGCCTGTTTATTGCCCATTGACAGGGCTGCTGGTCGTAACCCTATCAATCTAGAGACTGTGGAGAAAACCCAGACTTTTCACCTGTGTAGATAAATTGTATATTCCTACCATCACAGAGGATATGATACGTTCTTATAGACAGTTTCAACGACAACAACAGAAACGCTACTGAGCGTTCGTGCTTTTTTGGCCCTAACTTAACTTTTGGTAGACCTCCAGATAGAATCAATAACAACAGGTTGCCCCAGTAACGGCTGTAGACAAAGCAGCTCTGAACTTACAAACGTTGCCTTACATGCAGGATAAAATGAAAATTATATTTTCTAAAAACAGTCTTTCTTCAGAAATTGTCTTTTTAAACATGCATTACGTGCTCATGTTTATTCAACGAAGCCTTTTGGAAAATCATGGCAGGTCGCCCCAAATAAATATATTTTTGCGCTTGTAGCCCGTGACACTAACCAGACAGCTAAACAAACACAGAATTCTTCAGAAATCATTGTAAAATGTGGGTATTGTGCTCTGTAATAACAGTTCTTACTATTATACTTTTAATTGCTTACTGCCATAACAGGAATAAATCATTTTACAATTAAAGTAATTTAAATTTGATATTATATATATATCAAATATCAAATATATATATATATATATATATATATTATTGTGATGTAACAATTCCTTGTTAACATTTTAAGAAATATAATTTATTTTTTATTTTGTAAACTATACAAATAAAAAATATTTCACAATAATGCTCTTTTTGCTGTATTTCAAAACAAAGAGACTTCTTTCAAATGCATAATTATTCCATACTTTTAACTGGTAGTAAAAAGTAGTTACTCCGGTAAGTTTGTATTGAGTCAGTTTATCCAGCTACTTCTAAAAATCTTTCACTTGAAGATTTGTGGCCAGGAGTGTTATGTTTTAAGGGCATTAATAAAGTTGTAAATTGTTTCTAAATTACAGTCTGGCGATCAATAAAGTTGTATTACATTGTTTTTTTACTAATTTCTATGAATACAACGTACACGCCCTCAGTCTACCACCCCCTCCCCAGCTGTGTGTGGGACCTCTTAGGGCCTCTACAGCTTGCCCCCCTCTCCTTATGATGGTGTCCTATTCAGAGGTAACTGAACAAGCCCATCGGCCCAACAGGAGGGGGGTGGGGAAGATGGGGATTGGGGGCTCCTTTATGGAGCTGAGTCACAACTAACCCCCTCTATTGAGGTGAGGAGAGAGACTGTGAATATAAAAATGCACACAATGAATGAAAGACGGACAGAAGAAAGGAAGAAGTAGTCTGAGAGGGCTGGACAGAGGCTGAACAAGGTCAGCGGGCATTTATGTGCCTGACTCGAATGCATTCCTCATGATATGTCATAGAACAGTATCAAGTTTTTTGAGGAGTTAATACTCAAAAGTTTCAAAGCTAAAGTGCCACATTTTTCCCTTAAAGGATAAAGAGGAATTACAAGCACTCTTTATTTATGAGCTCATCTGCTGGAGAAGGTTATTTTTTTTTTTTTTTTTTTTTTTTCCTGAGAAACACTAGCTGCTAATAGTGCAAAGTATCCGTGATAAAGTGAAGGATTCATGGATAGAGAGGTTAGAGATAGAGGCTGGGTTAGAGGTTGGATTAGAGAAGGGAGTTGAAGATCGTGGTAGTGCCAGTTGCAGACATTATACAAAATAAGCAGATCAGAAAAGGAGGCGAGAATGACGGAGGAGCCATCTTTGCAATCTCAAAATACGGGGGCCAGTGTCTCACTTTCTTTCACTTAAACGCTCTCACGTTAAGCAGGGAATTACTTCCAGGTGCCACATTAAGACTAAAAGAAATCAAGCATACAGTATTACAATTAGTCCTTGAATTGTTCCTAATAGTTTCAGACCATGATGCTGGTTAATAAAATTTATTTTTAGCTGATAAAAATATACTCAAATAAATTGTATTCTTTTGAGTATTCTGAAAAAAAGGTTGGTTTCTACAAAAAATACAAAAAGTAGGCAAAAACTGTTTTCAACACTGATAATATTTAAGAATGATTATTAATAATCAAGCACCAAATCAGCGTTTTAGCATGATTTCTGTAGGATCATGTGATGCTGAAGCTGAGAATTCAGCCAGAAATAAATAACATTTCAAAACATATTAAAATACTAAAATCTGCTGTTTTAAATTGTAATAAAAATTTTGAATAAGATTTTTTTCCTCAGTATTGTTGAGCAAATAAATGCAGCCTAACTGAGCATGAGAGACTAAAAACATTTGAGTGAATTATATTTGAGCTTGAGCTTTGTTAGGTTTATTTTCAGATTTGAAAAAACAATTTCAATTCAATTTCAAAATAAATTTTCATTTTTCAAACTTTTTATTATTATTATATATATATATATATATATATATATATATAATTGCTTATACTGTAATTTAGAAATTTGGTTGATCACTAGCTTTTCGTTCATAGCTGTAATGCAAGCTAAACAGGCTATTTGAAATGATACAAGCTCTATGCTAGACCCCACCCAAACTTCCTGAGCAAAAAGGAAACACCTCAACACATGACAGAGAACCATAATTTCATGGGATCTTTAAAACACTATGCACTCTTGGGTTTCTCATCTACTTTTGCGTCATATACATCAGTGCTTATTCCTGGAATGTTTTCTTTTATCAGGAAAAAGTGTCTGAGAGATACAGTTAAGAACAACGGAGCGGAGGAGAGAGGAAATAAGTGCCACACCTTCCCTGGGAACAGGGATGTTGACAGAATACTTTACTACCCATTGTTCTGCACTTTCCCAAGCCTTGTGTAAGACAACTCTGTAAGGCAGCATCCAGACCCGAGCACTGCCAAAGGATACAGTTTATTTTGGCGGAGATAAATGTTCAGGCTTACTTGACAGTAGAGGATGGAACAGATTATGCAACACAAGGAAGCCCTCAAAGGGGCTGAATTTTATCAGTGCTTATGCTGAGGTTACAACATCCTCAGTTGTTGCACTACAAGAAAGCAATCTCAAACAATTAAACAGACCTTTTAGAAAAGGCTGACTGAGGTTGTCAGAAGTGCTGATGGCGCTTCTTTTTTTTCTGGGCAAGGTTGGATAAACAAAACATGAGCGCTTTTCTAATGACCGTCAGGCTTATGTCTGGACAGGCAGGTGCACCGCACTGATAATTAAAGAATAACAGTCCCCCCTCACACCACTCTTGAGTCTGACACCCACTTCATCTGTAATTGTGTCACTGTTTGTCATTTCAGCAAAGCAGCTGACAGAAATGTTGAGTGGCACAGATGCTGCCCTTCCCAGAGCGCTTTGCAGGATCATACAGATGCAGTCAGGTGCTGTTACATTAATAGTCATCACTGTCAGCAAAATGTGTGTTAACTATCTTTTGAATCATAAACATGCTTAACAGAGTAGTAGCTTGTAAGAATTTGAATATGAATTTATATGCAATTGTTATTCAAGATATAAAAAGGTTTACCGGGTATAACGGGTTCATTTAGTCAGCAAATGCCAGAAAAAGAGAAAAAATATTGTTAAAGAACGTTTCACTGAAGTTATTTTATTAATTTATATATGAATTTAAATTTTCCTAACATTATGGGAATATTAGGTTCGAGTTTTCTCAAATGGTTCCTTGAACAATGCAATATATTTCCAGAAAAAACTGACTGAATAAGTATAGTTCAAGTAGTTAGTTTTAATCATTATCGTTGGGAATTACGCTGAAAGTATTTCAAACTTTTAAGTGTGTAAGTTTATTTGATCAACCGTAACTGAGAAAATGCTACATATAGAGTTAGACTGACGCCACTAATTATTAATTGTGAGAAAAGTTGAATTAATATTTAAGCAGCATGCTGTTATGAACGTAAACTCACCTAATACAATGAGTGTCCACGAGATTGCCATTTTCAGCCCGTCAGTTTGATGCTCGCTGCTCTTTCAGTGACTTCAGGAAAAGTTTTGCATGAAAATGTGGAGACGCCGATCGGTTCCGCTTCTCGTCTTGAGTTTGTATCTGCACTTTTTTTGCAGCTGTTTTTTTTTTTCAATCTTAAAGCCAAGAGGAGTGCTTTTGTTTGAGCTGCCTCTTCTCTGAGTCTCTACCCCACCCTGAGGGTCCGGGGATTTGGGGGGCAAAGTTTTGCTGGGTTTCCTTGGCTGCGCGGATTGTGATGCATTGAATGCGCGGAGTCGTCTGGAGTGACGTGCTGTGCGGCGGATCTCGAGGCAGGTCTGAGATGCAGCAGCTCGCGCAGGGGGGACCCAACAGAAAGGGTTGGGCTGGGCACACACAGGACTAGCCCATCAGTACTAGTCTGTCTAACATCATGCATATCACAGATCTTAAAACATTCAACATTCTCAGCTTTCTGTGTTTCTTAATATTTAATAATGTGCCCGATATATTAATAATACTGCTAATAATGTTTATTATATAATTACGTTTGTAGTACTTATGATAAAATAAATGAAAGCATTGTTACTGTTTTTATTCTTATCATGTCACTGTATTAAGTCCAGATCCTGATGTCATTAAATCAACATCCTGAACATTTTTGTTCCTAAATATTTAATGGTCTTACTAACGTATCATAATAATAATAATAATAATAATAATAATAGTTGTTTTTATTCGTATTATTATTATTGTATAATTAAATAAAATTATCAACAAAAATGTTATTCAAATGAGTAAAAATAGAAAATCTATAAAATTGTATATTGCATATATCACTAATATAATATTACTAGTAATATATCATTTTATTATGAAATAATAAAACAAATACAATGCATAATTTTTTATGAATGTGATATATATTATTAGTAGTATTATTACATTTATTATATATTATTTTCATCATATTATAAATATTATAATTTCTACCAGTTATATATTGCATATATAATATTACTAAAAATATATAATAATACTGTTAATTACATAATTTGATTTAAAAAAAGGGAATTTAATGTAATAGTTTGAAGTAATAATGACATTAATTTTTTATACATCATTCTTGAACTTACAGACTCTTTTGTTTTTTAAAAATTAAATGGAATAAGTATATTACAACAGTCAACATTTGAAGTGGATCAAAACTTTTCATCCAAATTGTCCTAAAACCAACTCTTTATCACCTTTTTTGATCCACATCAAATGTTGACTGTATTGTCAGAAATTTCTCTTGAATGTCAACGGGGTCCATATTAGGAGAAGTTCCCCAAACTTGTCAGAAAATGTATTGGTGAACGAGTCTGAGAAAGCTATGTGTAAGCGCAGCTGGCGTGGACTTTGCTGTGTGGATTGTGAAGGCCAGCTCAACACCAGAGTCACCAAGCCAATAACCATGACAACCAGACTTCAAAAGCTCCTGCTTTAGTCCTGGAAATTCATGTTTACTTTTAAGTGCCATAAAACACAATACCTCCATTCAGTTTTGGTTTCATGAACTGTGACCTTTTGGGACCTCCACTCATGGGCATCTACTTATGCTCCATTAATTATAGCATTAGCTCAGTGTGGGCCAAGAGAAGGCTCTCTGTTGTAACCAGTCAATAGGAAACGTTAGATCAGAGCGGTGACAAAACTCCTGTCATGTCATTTGTGATTGTTATAAATGGTAGAGGGGAAATGTTTTGGTTCTGCACAAAGATAGATAAACACATGGGTGTTGGTCGTATTTCCTGGGCGTCTCTCTCAGTCCTGGAACAGTTGCTATTATAGCCTGTTTGCCCTCTTAAATGCTCCTAACATGAACCATTTGAAGACTGAATCTATTGTAAGCTGCAGAAGCAATGTTTAAATTGTCTTTCAAGTGCTTCTGTTCTTTATCTTACTTTAGTTGAGTCGAGCCATGTGTGTTGTGTGTGTGTTGTCAAGTGTAAATGCTCCATGATTCTCACAATTGTGTCGTAATGCCAGCAGCTGGGCAAAGGAATGTGTTTATATTGGCTTACCAAAAACGCATGTGTGAAATATCACCCACGAGCTTTTAACTTTCATTTTATTTATTTTCATTTATTTATTTTAATATGTTACATTTTATGTAGATGCTGCTGTTTCTACAGGCAAATTTTGCATTATATATTACTTTTATATTATATTACTTTTATTTTATTATATATTTTGATTTGCCAGATTCTACAAACCATTTCGACCCTAAACTTTTTTCCATCTGCATAAAATATTTATTTATTGACTTGCCATTTTATACAAGCCATTTTTCTGTTTTTTACCCATTATATTATTGAATTTCATGTTTAATATCATTTATTTTGTTTAATATTACTTAACATGACTAGACTGTTTCTAAAGCATTGTGTGGCTCTATATTGTTTTCACCATACTGCATATGAACTCCTCAAATAAATGTAGGGTGTTTAATTTATTTTTATTGTATCATACAAATGTATTTCCATAAAAAATAAAATAAAATAATTAATGATAATACATTATTCTAATAAATATATATATTATTCTGACTTAACAGGCCATTATAGGCCTATATACTGTAAGCGATTGGGGTCCCACACTCGATTGGAAAGGAATGCATAAAAAAATGGATTTTACCCTTCAGCGTTTATGTTTTAGTTAAATTTCAGATAGTTTTGCATGGAGAAGTTGACTTCACCAAAAAAAAAAACGTTTGCACTCAAACAGACATCTATCTTGTAGCGTAAAGCATTTGTATAACTAGAGAACTATGTTGGGCCAGATTTTCGAGGATGGCCTTCTGACACTCTTCACAGCGCGGCGGGTGACGGATCGCATGTTAAACAGCTCAGGGGGTCGCAAGGCTGGAGGCTGGTGCTCTCACGTCTGGCTTCACGCCTCCCATCCATCGTTAGCTCGGTGGCGCGAGGGTTTGTCACACGCTCACCCTGCCTCATTAAAGAGCCACAATGGTAAGAGCATTCCAAGAATGTGGCCGCTCATTCACTCTCGCTCTTTAGATGCGCTGAGACGCCGTGCCAAGCACTGACAGGGCAGGGCCAAGCCTCCCCCATGATGAATGCCATTTCTAAAGCTTCTTTATTGAATTTATCTTGAGATTTATGGCACGTGTTCTTCAGATATGTGGAAAGTATGTAGTGTGTGTACTGTACATGTCCAGCGCTCACATTCCATGTTCCAGTTATCTGAGATCTTTTTTTTTTTTTACTCAAAACGAAGGCCTAAAATGACCTAAAATACTTTATTAATTCACATAGAGGGCAGTTTGTTGGTGCCTTTTTTTTTGCCTTTTAAAGGAACAATTTACATTTATTGTTTTTTTGAATAAAACTGAACAAAACAGAAAACGTGACAAGAAAACCAAATGATAAATCTCGTAAAAGGAAAGAACCAAAAGCACATAAAAACACTAATAATAACAAACAATGAAAAAACATGAATAAATAAATCACGTTAAAAACATGAATTAATGAGCATATAAACAAACTACATAGTGTATATATAGACAATAATGTGTACAGGTAAGATGATGAATGTTGGTAATATTGCAACAATATTATTACTATTATTTAATTTAATTATTGTTTATTTTTAGATTTTGTGCTTTTTTAAATTGTTGTTTTTTGTTTGTTTGACAGGTGCACTCCTGACAGCTTGACAGCTGGCTCCTAAATAACTTACCTAACTTAAATATATAATCAGATAATCACACATTTTCCCTTAATTCACAAAATGAATCTACCAAAAATGATTTACATGTACTAGACTTCGTCATATATCATGTCATACTCCATCATAGGAAGCAGTTTTCCTGGAGGGATGATACCTGGTCTGTCAGTGAATACAGAGACTTATGGTGTAATGATAAATGGAGAGACTGAGCAATGCTCTCTGAGACACAGGTGGTCTGTGTGTGTTTATATTAAAATTTAAATCTTCAAATGGCAGAACAGGCAACATGACACACAAGAATGCAGCAAATACCAAACAGGGTTGACATATCAGACATTCTGCATGCTGTCTCTTTAATGATCAAAATAACATTTGCATAATCTCTCCTGTGTTGTTTGAACTCTGCCTTTTACTGTGAGATAAATGCATGCATGTGTGTGTGCGAGTATACTTGAACGTGTGTGATTTAGGAGTTGACAGGACACAGAACACTCTGCACCTCCTTATCAGCAGCCTGGTACCAACCGGAGTCAATCCCCGAGAGAAAAAGCAGCACCTCGTGTGTGTGTGTGAGAATGCGTTTGAATGGGTAACTCCTCAAATGTTATGATCTAGTTTATTTTTCTCATCTGTTGCTGACAGTACCACTCTCCACAAATCCTATGTTTATTTCTACCTCTTTTTAAGCCCAAAGCACTCATTAATGTTTGAAGTGTTTAAAACCTTTTTACTTCAAACATTCAGGCAGTTATAGTGTTATAATGTGTAAAGAAATGTCTTTCAGATCCTCTATGTCTACTGTTGGAAAAGCAGCCATTCAACACTATATGTAAGATATTGGTTATTGTGGAATCCATCTATCTATGTGTGTGAGTGCATTTGTGTATGAATAAAATATCTGATTTAGTACTTAAATACTTGATTTAATTCTTTATTATTAAATGGTATTCCAATTCCTATATACAAACGCACTAATATTGTCCTCTTCCAGGCAGATTTATGACACCTTTAATTATTTTCATTGCTTTAGCTCTTTTCTTAAAGCCACTTTCTATTTTGTGAAGCTCAACAGCCTTGTTCTGCACATCACATCTACATTCTTTGGTTTTACTCCTTGCAAAAGCAAAGAAAAAATGATTATGTGAATCTGGCCTTTGTGTTCCTCATATTTATATTCCTGTGGAAGAGGAAGTCATTGCCTGAAATTTTCATGCTCCTAGTCACCCAGGTGTACTAAACAAAAATAAACATGAGTGGAAGAATACTTCATAGATATTTTACTCGTCAGAATTTATAGAGTGCCAATAGTTGTGGCATATGGGCAAAACATATATTTCATAAAGTATTCATAATGGAATTGCATTAACCTACGAATTAATAATGTACATTGTATTATTTTATTGTTGCATTTGACTGTTAAAAAAAGCTGTTTATGTAAGGGGTTTATATATTTGTCAACTCTTATTCAGATTTTTTATATATATTAGTGTGTAAAATCAATGTCTTTGACATTTGTCTAATGGTATTTACATAAAGTGACATTTAAATTGTGATGCGTCTTCAGATGAGTGACCAGATCCAGATCTAGGCTTACCGTAAACAGTGGAACAAGCTCTTAACCTCTACATGGAAACAATCAGTGCGTAGGTGTTAAGATATGACCTTTGACCTGTAGGAGAATCATCTATCTGCCTCTGGGCTGATAACTCAGAGCCTGTAGATTATCTCAGAATGCTACTGTAGAGCTAATGGAGCCAGGACAGGGGATCCACGCCAGCCGTCTTCATGATTATGTGTCTCTGTCATTGGGTTGGGTCACCTTTGATGGGCCTCCATCCTGGGGATGTCTGAAAAGGAGGATGCAGTTGGTCTGTATTATTATTAGCCGGTCCCTGACTTTAAGGGTTCAATGTGACATTTTTTTTGCATACATTCAAGACTTCAAGTGTAAAAGGAGGAAGGAAAGAGCAGGATGAAGCGGAAGTGATTTTTTTAGGGGTGGTGGGGTCTTCAGATTTATACTAGTCAGATTCAGAAGCGGTGTGTTTGTTCGCAGAGTGGGAGTGACACAGGAAGCTGTCAACGGGAGCTTCCCCATACCGAGTTGCTTCACGATCCCTGTGTTTCTATAGGAGGAAATGAGGAGAGAGGGTGTAGGCCTTCCAGAGGCCACTTCCAGTCTGGTGCTTTGAGGTGAAGCACATAGTCAAAAGAAAAACGTGCATAATCCATACATCAGAAGAATGACTCGTCCACACGTTCAACTATAGAAATAGATACTATATTCATACACTACCATTCATAAGTTTAGAGTTATGATTAAAAGTGACAGTAATTTTTTGTTAATATTTTTCACATAAATGATATGAACATCAAGAATCCTGAAAAACATTCCAAGATTATGCTGCTCATGTATTTAAAATAAATTATGTGATAAAATAATAATCAGCATTTTAAATTAAAATATATATATATATATATTGTTACACTATATATTTATATATTATTGTGTAATCAAATAAATGCAGCTTAGTAAAGTGGACATTTTT
This sequence comes from Enteromius afrohamiltoni, assembly GCA_034779775.1. Taxonomy (NCBI): domain Eukaryota; kingdom Metazoa; phylum Chordata; class Actinopteri; order Cypriniformes; family Cyprinidae; genus Enteromius; species Enteromius afrohamiltoni. The sequence continues at coordinate 6,135,522 of JAUYWG010000034.1, forward strand.
TATGCATCCATATAATAACGATGGAAAAAAACAATAGTTGTTTATGATATAAACGTTCAATAATTTTATGATAAGTGTATTTTAGAAAAAATGGAAAAAATAGACAGGTGTGGCTTCCTAGTTACCCTTGGGACGACATTACAGGAAGGGAGGGTGATGGAGGGATGACAGAGAAATTGCCGGAATGATTGGGTAAAGAGCTATTTATATACAGTATTACCACTAGCCTTGAGAATTAGCATTCTCATTCATGGATAATAGCCTCCTGAACTATAGTAAGGAATAGTAATTTTAAGCACTCCTGGTAGGTATAAAATGGGCTTGAAATAACACATACAAGCAGTCACTCGGCAACTTTTAATGTTCTGGCTTTAAGCTACATACACCCTAGCATGGACAATACTTTCCTGTCCTTTCCTTTCATCTCTCAGGATGCATGTTTTACAAATTCCACCTCTGGGAAATCTCTTTCTGTCCCCCGGTCAGTCCCTTTCTCAGAGTATCAGGATGCTCTGATTAGTTATCCTTTTAATCTGTATAGAATGCCAGTCTTTAGTGATACCTTGTTGTTTTTTCATCTAGGGGACTCTTTCTATCTTTATTTGAAGGGCAGCACATCCCCCACAGTTGTCTCTCTCCCACTATGTCCTGACCCTGAATCTATGTGTGGAATTCTCTCCTCATTTATCTGTGTGGGCCTCTTCATCTCCCATTTCTTTTTATTTTTTCACATTCTTGACTGTTGCTTCCTAAATTATGTCAATAATGGCAGACGACATAACTAAGCAGATCACTATAGGGAACATCTCACCCAAAAATGGAAATTTATCACGACGTTCCAAACTGGTATGTATTTTTCTTCCAAGAAACACAACTGGAAATGTAAAAGAAAGGGAACGAATGGATGAAGTGGACTAGAAGATCCTTGTAAATCCGGGACAGACAATGGCAAAAGTTCTCATTTTAAATTCCACAACCTCTGAGAATTTGAATGTGTCAGCACAAACCTCAAATATTGGGGTTTTACCCAGCAAAAGAAACGGTCAAACTGTCCATAAAGCAGCTTGCGCCGCCTAGTGGAGTGGATAGAAAATTACACTCTACCAGCTCTAAACATTCACACTAAATAAAATACAATTTTACGACACTATGACTTTTGTCAGGTTTTCTACCAGCAGAGCAACAGTTTAGATAAATAAACAAGCTCTCAGCTGATGGGGTAAGACAGAAGTGTTGTGCTGAACTCAAAAAACATGGTCAAGGCATAAACACACATAAAATAAAGAGCAAACAAAACTCTCTATTATTATTATTATTATTATTATAGTCTCTATTATTTTGGTGAAGTAGATGTGTTAGTTCTGATTGATTTAAATGAACCTGTATGATGTCAATTCACAATTAAACATTGATTTTAATGTGTTGGTGTGTCTCATTGTTTACAAACTCAAATAAAGCTTGACTGAAAGGCAGGACAGATTTGGACAAACCGTTTTAAAGCCTGTAAGAAAATGACTTGATTTGACATATGGAATATGTAATGGCTAATATATATGTATGATGGTGGTTTCTGGTATATTTCTAATAAACAAATATAGAATATCCTCCTTAAAAATCATCTAACAGTGAGTTTGACCAGGTAAAAAATAGTACTCATATCATCTTAATCACTTAATCATCTCTAATGATCAAATATAATGTACGCTTGAAAGATAGCACTTATATTGTGCTTCTTAAAAAACATGCATCTTATTTTTCATTTAGCCTACGACAGCCATTTATACATCAGAAAATAATGAAGCACATTCTTTTATTTTCAGAGATGTTAAAAGCAGATCCTTATAACCAGCAGATATATATTTATTTAATTTACATGGTGTGTATCATGTGATTTCAGTTAAAACAAACACCTTTTTTCCTGACAATATATTTCCTCTCATTTATCAGTCCAGACCCCTGAAACAAGGGTTTACATTTGGGAGACCTGAGTTCCCACTGTTTCTTGTGTTAACTCAGGGGTTTCAAACTCAGTTCCTGGAGGGCCACAGTTTAGTTGCAACCCTAATTAAATACTCCTGATCCAACTAATCAAGTCATTAAGACTTATTTGAACACTGCATAGTATACATGTTGTAGCAGGGTTGGAACTAAACTCCGCGGGGCTACGGGGCAATGCTCCAGGAACTGACTTGGACACCCGTGTAATATGCAGTGTTCAAATAAGCCTTAATGACTTGATTAGATGGATCAGGTGTATTTAATTAGGGTTGCAACTAAACTGTGACCCTCCAGGAACTGAGTTTAACAGACATGTGTAAATTTGTAGCTTTAATAAACAGCACTAATTTAAGCTACAAATTAATACAAGGGTGTCAAACACATAAACACACACGTAAATAACACACAATTTAAGTTTTGTAAGAGGTTTTTAAAGGGTCATTTCAACGAGTGGCTCAGGAGGCAAAGCGTTGTTTCTGCATCTTGGAGACCTGAGTTCAAATCACAACATGGT
>JAUYWG010000034.1:6143217-6154629 GCA_034779775.1 Enteromius afrohamiltoni
ATGTCTGGTTGAACTTGGGCAAGTCACCTAAACTGAGCTTTTTCGTTTTGCTAAACAGCATCGACAAAAGCCAGAAACTCTTACCATCTGGAGCTCTGTCGACAGTGTACCACAGCTTAAAACGTGTCGGGTGATTGGCCATGACTTCTTCTAACTCAGGACGTAGGAGAATGTCTTTTTCTGTCTGTTAGAGTAGTGAGTGGGAATAATTATTAGTTTGAAATATAGTTTTATCAAAAATAAAAGGTTGTCTTGTGACAAGAATGGGTATTGTGTTGGTCTTAGGACAACTTTGATCCACTTCAACTGCATGACAACAAGCACACTGAACCAAAGTTGTATAATTGCACCTTAACATTAAATATATGTTTGTTTATAGTTAGTAAATACTTTAAGGACAAAGATCCTTGGCTCACCTGGTTTGCGAAAAGTAAGTAGCACACGGTCTCATCCTTTGGATCTTTCATGATTGCTGTGATTATCTGGAGCATTGGCGTAATCCCTAAAAAAAAAAAAAAAAAAAAGATAAACTCAAAAGAAAATCCTTACAATTGCTCTCAGAAACGGCTCATGTGCTTACCTGTTCCCCCAGCAATCATGCCAACGTTTTTTGCAGTTTTAATCACGGGGTCTGACTTCTTATCAGGCTTGATTGCAAATGATCCTGCAGAAAAGTTGATACTGTAAACCACGATGTGTCTCGTTTTGAAATTAAGTGTTTGACAATCAAATATTCTTATGCTTCCAGAATGTTCACGTGCAGTTAATTTATTTTCCTCACAACAGTAGATGTTTTTATAGCGCTGTCCTGACTCACAGTGGATTTCAAAACTACAAACCTCTGCCTTTGTAAACCAGCAGTCCACTCGGTCCTCTGAAATCAATTGTGTCACCAATACGAAGGCTCTCCAAGTATTGAGACATCTTCCCACCCTCTGGAAACTTTGGATGGACATTTTTGTAATATATCTGAAAAATGAGAGGGAACAACATTTCTAAGCTTGAAAGAATTTCCTTTTAAACATAAATATGTTTGCTTTACAGTATGTTATACCTTCACAACCAGGTCAACAAAGCCTTTGTCATCATCACTAGACACAGGGGTGTAAGGCCTCACCACAAGGTTGCCATCAATCTTGGCAGACAGGTAGATGTGTTGTCCTACACATGCAATGCATAAACGTTAAATGTGGCACAAAAAAAAGGTCAAATTTTATTTTTGCAATGTTCATTTTAGGTGCAAGTTGTGTTTTACATGCTTGTATTTTTGCTTTGTATGTCGACAACAGTCAAACAGACTTAATACTGCACTGACCGATAGGAAGTCCAAGAACATGTTCTGGTGATTTTAAAGCAAAGCGAAACCTTCTTGTATCATGACTGATGATCTTAAAAAAGAAAAACATAAATTGAATTAACTTACTACCAATAAAACCTGTTTATATACAAGTTAAAGCACTACATTTTTTAAATATCCTCACCTCTTTGTCCACAAGACGCAATGCATACTTTACATTAGGGTCTTCAAGAGTAATGGCAGGTTGTCTTTTTATGCCAAAGAGCCTCCGGATCAAATCAAACACGAACTGTAAGCTTCCAGAGATGAGCTATGGACAGGGAAATTAAAGGGCGTTTTCTAATTATGCAGTAATGCACCAAATGGGTTCGTGTAGGCTACACAACGATAATGGGCGTGTGCTGCACAAAGGCTAAAACACACTGATGTTTGTGTGAGACTGTCAACAAACGAATGCGAATACATTTAACCTTTAAAGCGATGAAATGCATTTAAAACGTCTGTATACGTAACGTTACGCTCTGCCAAAAAAAGAGTTACATGCAACTCTTTATTTTTACATGTCAAGTCAAGTCACTTTTATTTATATGGCGCTTTTAACAATACAAGCACTGAACATTATCAAATAGAACAACAGAGTAATGGTAATGTATAATGACGAGAATTAAACTTTATTTATCAAATGCACAGACGGTCTCTGTAGTCAAAACGACGATAACATGCAGCAAAAGATGACGTTGTGCATGCAGTTATTTAATATGTATATAACGTTACTCACGTTAAAGATGAAGGACATTTTTCCCGTGGTGTTTACTGAGACTTTATCAAGAAAGACGGATAACAACACTACAAACTAAGAATAACTTTACTAGAAAGTAAACGGCCTGTCAAACGACAATAGCTTCCTGGAGAGGGAGGGGCTAAGAGCTGGTGACGTCGTTACGTAACGATTCAAACCCTTTGCGAATCATTTGTTATGAATCGTCAGTAAACGAGGCTTCGTTAGGCTTCGTTTAATTGATTCACCGTATGAACTAGCATCTTTGCTTTTTACCTCAGTTTAATAATGTGGACATTACACATTAGTATAATATAAAAATAGTAGAAGTTCATATTGTTCCTATTTGGTTCTTTGGTTAAACTCGTGACTAGGTGCTGTTCATCCTTTTGTCCACCAGAGGGCCCTATTGTTCACCTGGTTGAAATGAATGATCTGTTAGTGGGGTAATCACCTTTATATGTCTTGCTTAACTTTAGCTGTAGACTAGTAGCTAGCAGTAATCCTCATAGATATATATCAGTATATATATCTATGATATATATATATATATATATATATATATATATATATATATACATATATATGGTAAACCTGTACGTAGTTATAAGTGCCGCAACTTTTTTTAAGCTTTGCTCAAAGCACCTTGTGGCGCCTGCTGTTGCGCAAACACCTTAGTTTTAAAACAATGCAAATGTACATCTTTTAAAGCGAGAGAGAGAGAGAAAAAGAAAACAACGCTGCAAATGTATTTATTGAAAGTGTAATATAAAAGGCAATAAATCTTCAAATATCTTTAATTCTTAAGTCTATGTGTGTTCTTTAATAAAAAATTCAGGTTTTTGCTTCTTAAAAGAAGAGCAATATATTTCAACATTTATTTAATTATTTAATGTTTAATAATATATGGACCTCCAAAAACCTGGCATGCAAGGGGCACAGATGAAAGTTATAGCCATTGGGGGTAACTGGCTCATTTACAGTATTCTACTGGTGATTAATCAGCACTGTCTATGTTAAATAAAATAAAGAAATAATGAAATAAATATAATATACTACTTTGGATTGCGTGTGCATTTTGGTCATGTTAAGGCATAGAGCCTACGCTCTATTTACCTTCATATTAATAGGCCTACTTTATTTGGTTTATGGTATTTGGTTGAGTTGCGTTGCATAGCTAGTAAACTGATTACATGTAATGAAATAAGAAATGTAAAAAAAACATTTTGACCATGTTTCTATTTGCAACTGGTGTTTTTAATGCATTGCGTTTTGTGCTTCCAGAATATTAATGTGCAGTTAATTTATTTTCTTTGCAACAGTTTTCATAGCAATTTTGATCTTTGATATATAAAAAGTTAGTTGTCTCTGCCTGTTAACAAACAAAACCCTGCATATTAATAAAAGAACAAACAATAATTAAATTTTTTTAAAAGATTTATTTCATATTACATTTTCAATAGGCTACATACATTTGCAATGTTTTTTCTTTCTTTAATCTCTTTCTGACAGATGTACATTTACATTGTTTAAAAACTAAAGTGTTTACGCATGTTTTGTCTGAGATTGTACACGGTTTTGGCGTCACCAGGTGCTTTGAGCAAAGCTTTTAGAGGGCGATGATGTTTATGAAACAATGACCTGTCTTTTTTATTATTTGATCTCAGATCAGATTACATTTGTAGGTATTTTAATCACGTGTTGTATACAATAAAAACGAAAAGTTGAAGTTTATACTCTCCTAGCTTTATTAACCAAGCTCAAACAAAACAAACCATCAATTTCATAAAATAACACATGCAGACACGTGACCTTGAATCAGAAGGGAGACTTCTGGAGAAAGGTGTGCTTCTGGGGGTCCAGGATCAGTTGAATAGCCTACAGTGGGTAATCAATCAAAACTAATATCAACTGTGGTTGTATTGATTAACAAGTTTAAAACTACTCTGTTAAAAATAAAAAATAATGCTCGATTAAACTAGCCAATTTATCGCTAGCCTCCATGAAGGAGAAATTCATGCTAATATTACTTTTCTGTGTGAATAAGCCATTTTATGGTATAGGCCTTTATTACACGGCTCTCTGGAATGCTTGATTCTGATTGGTCAGTTGAGACATTTGCAGGTTCGTTCTTTTCAAATAATAACCGCTCCAAAGTAATAACGCATAGCCGGTACTACTTGTATGTTTAAAATCCCTCCGCGCCAACAAAGATTACCGCTTGGCGCCATCTTGTGACAAACACTGGGCAACATAAGGTGCAATTTAATAAATAACTAAAATACATCCCTTATTATATATTCATATGTAGATGTTATAAATTGTCTCACTAACGTTGAATGTTAGTCACGCGATACTCTTCGCAGAAGGATGAAAATGTTCATTTAAAACAAATATGCCAATAAAATGTTCATATGTCCATATTCATGTCCAGTTTTTTTCCTTATGTGGCAAGTAGCCGTATAATAAGCGGGATAATGCAGAGGCAGCCGGTAGTTTTATGGAAACGTATATAATTTATAATAATATATAATCCACAAGCTCTTTTGAACATGCTCAAGGTAATAATCAATCAAGACTCAACAGTTTATCACAGAAATTTAATGACGACCCAACACAGTGGTCAATCGTGGTCATTTCTATAGACTGTACACAAATGCATGTCATCGAACAACTGTACTGTAGCACAAGTGTAACATTCTTGTTTTTTTCGATTGCTAAACTCAACCACATCCCTTATATTTACACCATGTTCTATAGATATTTCTCTATATATCTTTTGTACAATGTACAATGTTTCAATCAGGTGAAATAATAATAAACAAATTCCGTTAGACTCTGATCCAGCCAAAGCATGCAGGTTTTTGTCGAACAGACATGTTAAAGGTGTGCGTTAGTGGAAAGTTAAAGCACGTCGAAACAGCCTTGAAGCAGAAAACGCTGAAGCCAAGAAACACAGAGCAAGTCTCTTTTTATATGAGAAGGTGTACAGCTTTTACAAACACTTCATGACATTGGCCTCTGCTTTACATTTGGCTACATGGAGAAGCATCCATGCTAAGCACAAGTAATTGGTCAGACGAGAAAACTAACCTTGCATGGACATATTTGTGCCAAGTATTGCTTTTACAAATTCAGTTTTGCGAACACAAACGGTGGGGTTTACTCAAGACATTGCAAATAAGCAGGTCTGATCTTTTTAAAATTACACGAAGATGATTTATCCTTGTCAGTTTTTGTGTTAGCTTATCAAAGCAAGGACATAGATACAGTTATGACGTATTATCTCTGTTACACAAAATAGCAGACAGGGATTTCACAATAAATGTACTTTGTAAGAAAATAAAGTAACTATGCTAAGTTTCTTTAAAATAAACGTATCTTCACAGTTTTAAATTATTTGCATCATGATATTGTTATTTCATAGTCAGCTACATATCAATAAACTATGTATTTTAATGGGTAATTTTTGTAATAATCCGACCTTTCATGTTACACCAGGATGGTATTTCATTGCCGTACATGAAATAAAAAAATCATACAACACATCTCCTACCAAAACAGGACTCTTGGACAGATGCGTACCGATATTATCCAATACTCGTATCTCATGTGTGCCAATAAATGGAGTATTTGGTTGAAATTCACATGTCGTAATCTTTGGATGATATAAAATCTGTTACTTTGGGTTCAGCCTGGCCAACAAAATCTTACCGGTAACACCATACACCCAATACAGTTTCCAACTCACCAACATCCTGAAGAGTTAACACAGGAACAAGACAAACACAGGAAAAAACACACTTAAAACAGCTTGTTTTAAGCTGGCTTTACATTTTTCACATTGAACGAAAGCAGTGCAGCAGGTGAAGACCAGGAATATGTACATCAGCTCATGAAGGTGGCGACCAGTGCAATGGCATCTCTCATAATGCATGGTTTCGACTCGCAAGCAACGAAGACCTCAAAGGACAGCACAGCCCTGCACAAAAGGCAAAAAATCTGCATCCACAAAAAGGAAAATCAGCTTTTTTTTGTATTTTACGTTAGTTCCAGACAGGATCCATGCATTTTATTTGACACAGATCGTTGGTTACGCTCAGTTTGAAGTGTACTAAGCACAGTGGTTTAAGTAGAGGGTTTGTAAAACGAACTAGTAGACACAATGAACTTCGGTGAGACGTATAAACTAAAAGCAACGTGTTAAATCTACCGTTGGTTGGATAATTCGTGTTGTATCAGTCTACAAATGACTGAAGGTAGCAAATCTCTATTCCTTAAAACCGCAAAGCGTTAAACACAAGTGCTAGGATTTCAACAGCTGGCATATTATTGTCCAGTGACACAAATACCAAAAGTTGTAGTTGGATGTGAGTATTAAGTATACAAAACACCTCCTTTGTAAAACTCTACACCTAGTGAATGTTATTGTCCAACACAAATGGCTGGGGAAACTTGATGGCAGCATCACCTAACTTAACATGCATCGTTTGCTTAGCGTTAAGTGTCACTTTGAAGGGAATGTTACACAAATTTAAGGTTCAGAAGGCAGGCTAACAATATTACGTCAATTGGAGAGTTATATATACTAGTGTGTGTTACTAAAACCGTCCTCGGCAGCTAGCACGACTGTCGTTCCCTAAGACAGCTCCATCTAAAAATGTACCCGGATCCATCAGCATGCGTCGCCGAGGCAGTAATGACATCAGGAGCCACGGTTTCCCTGGGCGCTAACATTGGTTGGGCGTCATAATGTAGTCAGAACAATATTTCCACAACGTAAACGTAGCCCTTGGAATGGTATGTGTTCAGCAGGCTGACGTTTCTGCGACGCTGTGGAGTGAAATGCGATTCCGTCGGAGAGGTGCTTGCCATGACGGCGGTGATGTTTGAAATGTTTCCAACCGGTTGGAGCTCTCGATTTGATGGAGCATGGAGAGGTTGCTGGGAGTTTGGAAAAAGCGTCAGACGATGGAGCCCTTGGAAGTGGAGAGATGGATGGAGCGGATGCGCAGGGCCAGGGTTCTCTCCAGGTCGTGGAGGACGTCGTAGGACGGGCCTGGACCTGGGCTCTCCGCGGGAACCTCGTACAGTAGCTGCTTAAAGTTCTCCAGCTCGATCAGGAGCACCATGTTCTTCAGGAAGTAGCCCTCGATGAAGGCTGCCAACTCCAGGGCCCCCAGAAACTGAGGATGCATGAAACATAATGTGAGACTTAGCATTCCAAACAGAGATTTCAGTACTGTATTTAATCCTAGAATCCTATGAATGCCATGCAAAGGTTTACAGCATCGAGAGGATAAGAAAAACCATGAAGTACAGTTACAATGTACCTCATACAATAAGGTGTAGTTTGCCTTTGAGGGGACAAATATTGTCACACACACTTATGCATTTTTTGTTTTTGTCTCAGTTTTTAATAATATATTTCTAAAGACTAAAGCTGAGAGAATTAAGATTGCACAGATTGTCAAGTAATTAATAAAACAGCTTGCATTCTCGTAGGCGTGCTGTATTAGTCTAATTAATGTTATTAACCTCATGAATATTCAAATACAAATGTTAATCCAGGGTTTTACAAATATACAGTGTGCAATGTCCAAACCTGACTAAACAGACAAAATGACTAATCCAAAAAAAGATCCTTTTCTCTTAATCAGTCTGTCTCATATATAGATATATAGACACACTCTGTGTGTGTGTGGGTGTGTAATATTTATAATTTTTTAAATACAATTCAAATTTCTTAATTTAATATTACTATGGTTATATTTAGTAGTAGTAGTAGTAGTAATAAAAATAAGACATAAATGTATACCGCACAAAATAACAATTATTAATTAAATACAAAGTTTTACGGCTTTCATTAAAAACCATAAATTAATAAATATTTGTAAATTATTAAAAATTTTCAGATTGTATAGTATTACTATTATTATCAATAAAAAGAAAGAATACATAAATGTATAGTGCACAAAATAATGTTTAATGATACTGTAGTATTATTGTAAATTATTACTGTTCAATACAAGGTTTTATAGCTAATAGATTAATATATATGTATATAAGTATATATATATATATATATATATATATATATAACTATTATTTAATAAAAGAAGAAGGAAAGAAATAAAAGTATACTGCATAAAATAAATAAATGATTGAATGCAGAAATTTGTGATTCACAACTGAATAGTTCAGAGTACCTTGGCGTGTTTGTAGATGTCCACACAGGTGTCAGTTGTGATGTTCTTGGAGCAGATGATTTCACAGTGTCTTTGGAGAGCTTCAAGTTGGAAGAACTTGGCTGCAGACAGGAGCTTTTGAAGCAGAGGGACCGACAATGAGCCAAACTCATCAAGCTTTCAGGTTTATCACAATCAAGAGCAATCACTTAATTAAATTTAAAACACATAAGCATTTATCACAATTTCTGCTGCAGCTCTACATGCAAGAGAGACTCCATCTGTTATAGATGGAGACAAATGAGCGATGATATATTCAAATATTTTTCTAAAGTGTTTTCCATGAGATATCTTCTCCATGTCATCAGACCATAACTCATTCATTCATTACATTCAACATCCTCTTAAGTCATCAGTCATTAAGACATTGTTAGTGTGTGGGTGGGGTGAAATGGTTTAGAGTGGAAGAAATTATGATCATGAATGAGAAAAGAGAAGGGAATTAATACCTCCATCACTTCAGTGTTCCTGATGTGCAGTGACTCAGTGCCACCACAGTAGAGGTACTGCATTACCAGCTGAAATGCAACAAAACTTCTGAGAAACATTTTTAGCACAGACGAGCTCAGTGCTAGTCACAAACGCACAGGCACATTTTGTCATTAAGCTGAACTGTGCTGACAGAGCTAGGAATTAGGCTGGAGTTGTTTGACTGTAATACTGACATGGGTTTGAGTGGGATTTATGAGTCAGTCGATTCCAAACCTGAAAAATGTTGTACTTGACGTGACTGATCTCGATGCACGTGTTCTCAGCGGCTGGTCTGTTAGACAGCAGAGACTTAAACCTGGAGGTCAGAAACATTAACATCCTTTAACAGCTCTTTTATTATTAAATCAAGTATTCATTGAGCTCAGCAAAGATCTATGTAAGATATGTAGTTATACTGAAAACCACGCACTGGTGATCAGATGTGATGTCACTCATTCTGACATTAGCCTCCTGGACCATTCATCACTTTGCATGAATACATACTCTTGTAAACCCTGCAGCTTTTGGAAAGGTCTTAAGTCTGGTCAAATATTTTAAGTTACATTTTATTATTTATATGTTACCTTGAGATGGAGATGTACAGCCTATTTACATCATTGATGATGAACAGATAGATAAATAGATTATGTTGTAACCTATATATATATATATATATATATATGTGTGTGTGTGTGTGTTTTTCTCTTTCTCTTTATATACAATTTAAATATTAACTGCAATGATTACGAAATGGCAATTATACATCTAGATATATAGATAGATATTTAGATAAGGTATGATGATTAGGATAAGCACAAATGCTGCTGTTCAGCTAAAACTACTGCGAGCTGTACCTCAAAATAAACATGCTCTTTTAATGTGGGCCAACTAATTTAAAAGTCTCTATGCTAAAAGTAAAGAACCAAGCTTCCAAGTTCTGGCGCCCCTGCTGTGTAATAAACTCCACAATATGAAGACATACCTTTGAGAGGCAGTGAAGAGCAGCACTTTATGGGCATAAAAGGGCTTTCCTTCCACCAGAAACGTCACGTCAGACATCTCTTTATTATTGAGAAAGTGTGGATCTGTAGGAAGCAACAAATCAAATAAAGTCCCCACGTCGGAGATGCAATATTACACAACAGTGATTACACAAGCTTCTTCATTATTCACTACCGCCACATCTTGTGTTTGACAGGCTGTCAGCAACACATTACAAGAAAGGAATGAAATATGTCTGTTTTATAATCGCAATAGTTAAACCAAAACCTAGATGGCACTAAAGTTCCTCCAAAACCTAAAGGTGAACAAAATGAAATATTCTTTAACTGTATGTTTGTGTCTCCTGAGAGAAACCGCCTGAAAAGCGTTCTTGTGTGCCCTAAAACTGGAGTTTGAATGGATTTAACAAGTGCACTTCAGTTAAATCAGATAAATGTGAATCCTTGTGCAGCACAACCTGATTTGGCCTTTTATGTTAAACTGAACTGAACAGATATCTTCGGTCATCTCTATTTTCTCGTTATTGGAGCAAGCTTAGACCAAAATACAGGCCATATTGTGTCTAAAAAGCTTACTTCTTGCTTATAAAACTGTTGTGCACAAGCAGTTTTGTTGATGTACTGAATTGCAGTTCTTGTTTGTTTGATATTATTCAATTATTGATATTGTAAGTAGAGGCAGGGCAGAGCTGTACTTAACAAGGGACTGCTACATACTCACCCAAACGAGACGTTTGTTTCTTTTTGATCTCAGTGAGTTTGGGGATCGGAAAAGGCCCGTAGCATTGGGTAAAGATGACTGACAGCTGCTGGCTGATCACTTCGTTCTGTAGAGCGCACAAACACACACATGCACCTTCAGTTCTGTTTTCTAAAAGTAAAACGCATCCAGGCCTACGGTAATACTAACACAGCACTTATGATGAGCTCTGTAATTAGAGGATTTATCATGTTAATTACTGAGAAAGCTGGAACTGGTGTGGCTGACGTTGATTGCCTGTTCGCTCCGAGTCAGGGACTGACACGCAGTGATAACAATAATGCAGAGACTTATGAGGGACATTAAACTCTGAAGTGCCGCGAAATAATTTAAATGGTAATATGACAATGAACTATGCCGTAATATCAGAGAGAATAAAACACACGCTGCTAAGCCAAAAGCCTCAATCAGTAAATAAGATACAATGTTTTAAATTATACTGGTATATAATTTATATTTTAAAACAAGTTAATATTGAATTCTTAATTAATCACATCCAAAATAAAAGCTTTCCATTACGTAATATATGGATGTGCGCTGTGTATATTTATTATGTGCATATAAAAGCACACACACACAGCTTATATTTGAAAAATATTTACATGTATTTAATATATTTCATATATTAATATTACATATTGTTAAAAAATATATTCATGCAAGTGTTTGTATTTATATATACATGGTAAACACACATGTGACAAAAAAAATCTGTTTTTAAAATAAAATGCAATATTAGTTGAAAGTAGAAGTTGTCTTTACTAAATTCAATTAAGTAGCAAAAATATTAGTACTAAAATAAAGTTAAATAAAAAAACATGTCTGGATGAGATTATATATTAGATATATTAGATATT
>JAUYWG010000034.1:6154635-6184682 GCA_034779775.1 Enteromius afrohamiltoni
TAATTTTTAAATTAACTAAATAATTTAAATAGTTGGAAAAATTAAGAAACAAAATTAAGAAGAAATTAAGTACAAAAGATGACTTAAACTAGATCTGAAATAACTTAAAGCTAAACAGAAATATTTAAAAGCTAATAAAAGATTACACAGGAACATAACTAAACAAATAAAAGCTAATACAAAGCATTAACTACTATCACTATATATGAACAATACTAAAATAAAACTAATTAATTAATTAAAACTAACTAACACATTTAAACAGAAACAAACAGGCACTTGCACAGATGATTCTGTAACTCTTTAGAAATGTCTCCTGAAATGATCAGGAAGTAAAATGAAAGGCTCAGACTGTAATAAAGGCCAGAGGATAGACCTTGCTGGCTCGAAGGATCTGGAACATGAGTGGCAGTCCGTGCGTGATGAGCTCCTCCGTGTACTCGTCTTCTTTAATACAGCTGAAGTCCTTCAGCAGGCCTTGGATCAGCGGCCGTCGCTGCTGCACGAAGCAAGTTCGCAGGGACTCCAGCCACGTGTGCAGGGTCCAGGGTACCCCTGTGTATACAATCAATCAATCAGTTAATATATGTGACACTGCAAAATCCATCTGTCCATCAACCTGCACCTGTCACATCCATCCATCTGTCGATCTTCTGTAAGGAGAACAAGTGTTGCATATTGCAACTACATTAAAAGCCTAGGGTTGGTATGATTTCTTCAAGTTTTTGGAAGAACACAGTATATATAAGAAAATTACAGTAATATTGTGAAAAACACCGGTTTTCTATTTTAAAATGTAATTTATTTCTGTGAAAAAAATAAAATAAAATTCAGCATCATTACTCTAGTCTCCAGTCTCACATGATCCTTCATAAATCATTGTAATATGCTGATTTACCGCTTATTTCTTATTGATATCCATCTTGAAAACAGTAGAAACCTTTCATAAGATTATAATTGTCTTTACTGTCACTTGTCCTTGCAAAATAAAAATAATTTCTTCCAGAAAAAAAAAAAAAATCTTACTAACCCCAAACTTTTAAAGGTAAGTGTAAATAGCGTTAGTAGATAAATATGGTGCATAGTGATTTCTTCACAGAAAACAAGGCAAAGTAAATGTTAGATACTCATGTCTTCCTCGCTACTAAGGGCCTCAAACATCTTTCAAAGATTGTCTTTCAAAGATTTGATGCCACTAACCTGGTAAACCTTGGCACATGATTAGTTCAGCCTCAAAAATGTGTCATCATGAGTATTAATCACAATGGACTGATAAAGAATGGGCTTTGTGCGCTTATGCAGGAAGTTGCATAAGCCTGTAATATTGGAAGTTTCATCTAAAGCTTGTCGTTTTTATGTGTAATATGCATCAGATGGTGTCTGAGGCTGAGACTAATCGCTGCATGACAGAAGTGAGCCAGGCAGTTGATGTCTGTGGTAATCGTGCAGTGTTTTTACTAACCCAGGCTGCGGATGTCTATGGTAATGTCCACATGGCCGTGCTCGGCACTGTGGTACATGGCCTCGCGGAGGGCCCTTAGTTTGGCCTTGCCTGTCCGGAGGGTGCCTTCGTTCTGTGGCGCTCTTCTCTCTACGGTGTCGGAGCCCTCGGCTAGGATCTCCTCCAGAGACAGCACGTCCCCCTTGTCCTTTTCCCCCTGGGACAGAAGCTTCCGGAACACGTTTCTGCAGGAGCAAGTGCATGTTACTTTTACCATAGAACACAATATATATATATATAAAAATATATATATATTTTTTTTTAAGACAGGCTGTTGCATAATTTGGTAATATGGTATTAATGTCAGAACTATGGATCATACTTAAAAAAAAAATAATACAATTTCTTTGGAGCTTAACAGAACTGGAAACTTATGCTATAAAATATTTTATTATAATAATATTATTCATATAATATTATTAAAAAGAACTGCATAATGAATCTTTATTTACGTATTTAATAATCACCATTGAATGTTTGGAATTAGTATTATTATTTTATATATATTATATTATTATATTATATTATTATTATTATATATATTATTTTTTATTTTATTTTTTTTTTTTACAAATAATACTTTATTCAGCAAAGATACATAGCATATAGACACTTGTCACAAAACATTTACACTGAAAAAAATGCTGTTAAAATATTATTTTTAATATTTAAATATGTAATGTCTAATATTTATATACAAATATTATATTCATATTTTTAATATTAAAAATAATATTAAAACTGTTTTCAATACACAGTAATAATAACAAATGTTTCTTGAGCATATTATATGAATGATTTCTGAAGGATCACGTGCCAATAAATATTAATGGCTGCTAAAAATTACATCAAATTAATAAAATATATTTAGATATCTTATCTAGACTTTGTGAAAAAAAAAAGTTTTCCCAAATGGTAGTGTAATCTTAGAATGACAGTGAGTAAATAATTGTCATTTTTAAACTCTTTAAGAGGTGTTTGACTGTAGGTTATTGTTTTTAGAAAGCAAAAACACTGTCATAATCTGACTGTTTCAGACAAAGCCATTAGCCAGGAGGATTTCTTGCTTGCATCATTTTTATAATCAGCTGACTAATGAGAGCAGAGTGTTCTGCGAAACATCTATGAAATATCCTGAGCGTACTTTGCTTATTACTTCCATTTATCAATGCATTCCATTGTGTGTTTCTTCTCTGCTTTGCCGCATTTTCTCAGGATTGTATGTCTTTGTAAACTCATATACCTTCATAAAAGTAGCAGCGCTCTGCAGCTGATCTAATATACAACCAAACACTTCGCATGCACCACTGCAAACATCTCCAGGACATGAAAATCAAAGACATCCAGTTCTGGCTCCACATCCCATTCTGATGCACTTCATAACGTTTTGCCTTAATTCCACAGAGGTGGGCGAGTTGGCCATCAAACATGCTGGATTCTCATTCAGACGTATGCAGTGTGAATTTCAATGAGCTTCCATTATGCAGCTCTGGCCATAGGTGAGAGTGAATGAATGAGCACGCAGTCATCCATAGCGTTCACCAGCAATGGAGAGTGATGGGGTTGGAGTTATGGTAGTAAATTACACACGGTTTTGCGGCCAAATACACCAGCTCAGCTGTTATGCGTGCCAATAATAACACATCAGGGGTTCAGATCTGATAGATTGAGTTTCCGCAGTCAGAATGATGCATAAGGACACGGAAATAATGATACGTGGTGACAAATGTGTCAATGAGCTAATGAAAGCTGGGTTCCCTGTTGTGCTGCTGGCGAATGTGCTGTCAGTTTATACACTTCATATGCTGTGCAGTCATTGGGTGCAAGTTACCTGTGTCCATGTGATGCTGCCAGGCTGTAAGAGTTCATTTCACCTAGCGGACCAGAGGAAATGCCATTACGGTAGGTGGTGCCAATCATAGGATCTGCTCCTCTTTCCAAAAGCAGACTGACCAGCTCGAAGTTGCCTGTTGAAATGAAAGATAATTCATAATAAAAATATTTGGTTATATTCAAAGTGATATAGATAGAAACATACTGAGCTATTAAGATCAGCAGAGAGGCATTGCTTTTTATAACTTGTAGCATATGAAAGTACATAATAAAAAATAAAATGCAAATAAAATGTGAAAGAATAATTATACATTCAATTGCATTTTGATAACTGTTAAATAAATAAAACTGTAAAATATGCTATTTTAGTAAATCTTGTCAATAAACCAAAAATAAATAAAAGGAAATTAATGTGTGAACAAATTCAGTTATTTTTGCAAACCATAGTCATATTGATGTATCCAAAATAAATAAAACAAAATGAAAAAATAAGTAAAAATAACTACATCATTTGGGTGCGAGTAAATCAGTTATATAACTCAATCATAATCATTTAAAAAAATTCATAAAAATAATTTCTGAAATTTTTTTTTTGAAAAAAATCTTTACTCTAGTAATTATAATCTTGCCATTCAACTAATAAAATGAAATAAACTGAAAATGTGAAAAAATCTCAGTTTCTTCAGTCATGTAACCATTCGTTTTGCCAGTTTTACAACACATTGAGCAAGAAAAGTTTTTTTTTTGTTATTTTAGCCTAATTGGCCCCTCAAGCCACAATTCCCTCAGTCAAAATCAATACAGCATACAAGCAAAAGCCCTTTATCTCTTTTCTGTCATGGTTTGACCTTAAACAGGTAATAAAAATTAATCTACATATTTTGTTAGCATAGGAATTCCAAAAATCAAACCCATGAGGTTGATGTTGCGAGTGCTTGCAGTTAAGCCACAGGAGAAAGTATTTATCAGTCTAGCAACCCGTCCCCAGATTGATTTGCTAATGTAAATTAGCAGGCTGTCCTGTGCACATCCACATCGAGTAATGAGGGGAAAGTGTTTCTACATTAGAAGGAAAACCCGCACGCTAACAGTGGGGGTAATTGACCCAGCATACAGCAAATGGGGCGTAATCAATGAGCCCTGATGAGTTTTGGATCCGATGAGGCTCAAACAATCCCATCCACAGCCATTTCTGTTGGGTCACAGGGGAACACAGGCATACGGTTAAACCAGTTTCTAGACATTTTGACTCAGTCGGTTTGGCTTGTGCTCCTTCATTCCCCTCCTCTGCAGGAGATGATACAATTTTTGTGCACCCTATCCGTTTTTATCACCAAGAAGGTGTCCATTACCAGCTGACTGAAACCTGAATTACCCAAGTCTTCAAGAGTTGGCTCACTAAGTGGGGCAGACAGGTAATTTTCAGCATTATGCTGGAATACACTCAGCAAATGTAAATGAATATCACTCAGGTTAATTCATATTCATAGGACTGCCACAGTCGGGATTATGAAATCTCATTTGGCACTGGTTTCCATACATCATTCCACCATGTGGACTTGTCACATTCACACTGTGGATGTTAAAAAAAAAACTGCTGTTGCTAAGGCTCATTAGCAAGTTTGCAAAGGGCTCTTGAGAACGATGCAGCCCCATCAGTCTCTGAATAATACTATTACGGTTCTGGAGCCAGATTGGGGCACAAAAGTATAATGTCTTCAGTTTGTCAGCTCACAGTCTGCAAGGACCATTTTACAGAAATTAGAGGCACAAAAGGAACAGAACGTAACCATTTAAAAGCAAGGCCTGGATGGATCGTACAAAATCATTCAAAGGAAGTTAATCTAAAGCACAAAAAAAAAGGTTTTCACTCATTATGTCGTCAAAGATTGCACTCACTAGGGCTGTACTCTCTGAAGTGTCTTATTTTACTCCTAAACAGTGCACATTTCGATCTTAAAGTACTTGAAAAATGGTTTAAAACGGGTTGTTTTGGATCACATTACATTGACTTTCTTTTGCATAGGCTAAAACAATTGTATTTACTATTTAGGTAGTAATATGTATCCTTTAGGGGTGGATAAGGTACAAAGACGTACCCTAGAGGGTACTGCACCAGGTAAAGGTACGTAAAGATAATTTACAGTGGCTCTATAAAGCATTTGGACACTTGAGGCACAGCATAATGTCACTGCATTAGATATTAAACCATAAATATCAAACCAAGTGACATTTATTTTGAAGCTGGCAAACTCAGCAAAGTCAAAGGGGCAAAACAAAAAGATTATATATATATATATATATATATAGTAAAACGTCCTCCCGTAGTTATGTCCATAAATTAAGTAAAATCAATAATAAAAAAAAAATAATAAAAAAAAATAAAATGTATTTCTAAATTTTAACTTGTTATTTAGGTTTTGTAAATCAATAAAAATAAACAAAAAAATAAATAAAATGTGAACATTTTATTGTAGTCTACCGTAATCATGCCAATAAGCAAAATACAAAATTATGAATGAAGTGTGAAAAATTCAGCTATGGTCAAATTTATTTGCAGTCAATCATGGTAAAGATTTTTGACTATGTGAACTTGATGGGAACTGACTTTAAACAATATACCAAAAAAATAACTGAAGCTCCGAAGATGTCACTAGGTTTGCCATTTTTCTAATTAATCAATTAAATGTATGCATTTTGTGTCTGCTTTCAGTGTCCGAACACATTTTTGGGTATCAATGAGACATTTTATGGTACCTGCCGCAGACGCCAACTGTAGAGGCGTCTCTGTGTAGTTCTCTGTGCCGTCTTGAATCGCTCCCTCCACATTTGCTCGGGCATCCAACAGAAGCTGCTCAATAACGTGAAAAGTACAATCATTATAAAACACATTTCAGAGGACTTAACTTTAATATCACCAAGAAATATAAATGTTGTAATTTCATTACACTAGCCTGCACTTATCATCACCTAGGCCACCTCCAACTAGCAAACATTTTTATGGTAATCTGGCCATAATTTCTTTCACTCTTGATGCTTTAAGTGCACGGTTTTGGTCTGTTTGTCTTGTTCAAAAAATGGGAAATTACTCCTACAGAAAGAAGGATTTTGTTATATTTTTCCTACTGTGGTGGATGTGTGCTTCAAGAAATATCACCTTGCCTTTCCATTTTTTTGGAGAAGCTAAATAAATGGGCTTTAGTAGGTCATCAGATTTGCCACTTCTAGTATCTATAATCAAAGTAAGACTTTATTCCACTTTTGGGGAAAGAATAGAGTGCGCAGTCAATAAACTGGCCTCATTCTTGATACCTATCTTCGCCCATTCATGTTCATCTGAACCAGGGCAGCACCATCCAGCCCAAAACTAAAATCAAACTGTTTCATTATTATTATGATGATGGTGCCATCATAATAATAACTGAGGAAAGTGCAAAGGTGGAAGGCATCAAATCATTGACAGCGCCACTACCTGCACGACAGGGACGTGTCCGTGTAACACGGCGAATGTGAGTGGAGTCCCCTGCCTGGTGTCGGGATAAACTGAGGGGTGCTTGTGTAGTGAGCTGGGCACCTGGGAATCATATAGGTGAAGTTCAGGGAGAGAAAAATTCAGCCATCATATACCAGCACACTAAGCTCCAATTGAGGAAATTGCAGGAGTACGAGCAAGAAAAAAAGGGGAAGGAATGAGTGAATGAGTGAGCGGAAAGTTGGAAAGTTCTTCCGCTGTCTGGCTGTTTTGTTAATTCAAGCGAAGAGAAGAAGAAAGAGCCAGTGCTCGTTTTGTTCTCAAACCCCTTCTTTCCATCCAGCCCACGTTAATCTAGAGTTTACTGGCGTTTGCTCTCCTTTGGACAACTCCTACACGCCCGCCTCGCTTTACTCAAAATCCTGACCATGGTTTAGGATCTAGTTCACGGTTTTCATAGTGATAATACGAAGACTGCAGGAAGAATAATTGGCAGCGAGTTCAAACACTAGAAGTGTAAGCGAGAAGTGACTCACGTACAAAGCACCAAAAAAAGAAGGCTTGTCTGGCTTTAACGCTTACAGCTTTACTGCATGCAAAACTCAGCTTTCCTGTAATTAGTGCTAAATTATGCAGGCATCTGTTCATGTCTTGGCAAACATGACCTTTCGGAACCCATTGATTCAGGTTAAACAATTGTTTGCACAAGAAAACGTAACTGACACTCTTCTTGAGCTTGAAGCAATTTGTAAAACAAGGTAATATCAATGCATATGCATTTGGTGCTTTGCCTAAGTCAACAACTCTGTGTAATAAAAATGTCCTCTGAGGGTCAAACGAGGAAGACGACAAAAGGTTAAAGAGTACAAGATCACATCAAGACATATACAGGAGTGAATTTCACAAAAACGGTCAAGAACGTAAGGTTCTACGCATTTTTATTTACACCGTGTAAAACTATATTTTAAAAGGATTTTTTAATATTAAATATAAAAATTGTTTTGTAAGATTGTAAGATCCTTGCATAATATTGCATATTTATAATATACATATAATAAATCATATTAGTGTTTGCATAATATTGGCAAGATATTTAAAGTTTACTCGCTGTTCAGTTCCTTTAAAAAAAATAAATATACTTCAGTATGTCATTATTTGGACTTTAGCGTTACTTCCACACAAAGTGCATTAAGTACAATATAATTTGTTTCAATTCAGCACACTTAAAGTATACAAGTTTAGTATACTAAAAGTACATTTGTTGTAAGTAGATAAATGTGTAAATGTATCTATAGCATACGTAGCACATAATAAATGTATTTCCCACCCATCTGAGTCTTTTTTTCACTAGGGAAAGTACACAGCACTTATTCATTGTGGTAGTATTTCTTATGCTGTCTTTAATATATGCTGATTTTAATTATTTTTAATGACCATAATAAAGCTCAAAATATACTAAATTACAGTAATTAGAATCACCATTAAGAATAGTGAGAATTCTCATCCAGGCATGCTATAGTAATCAGAAAACATCCTTAATTGTCATCAAAATAATCTCACAATGCCAAAAAAACAAAAAACAAAATGTAATAGGCTTCATTATCTTTACGCAATGTAAAATTTTGTGGTAAAATCAAACTTGGACACATTCTTGATCGGTTTTGAGAGTCAGTCCTCAGGCAAATACATGAAACATGTTTTAAATATTAAAAAAACACATTTAAATTAAATATAAAAGAAGGATTTTCACACTTGTGTGACTGAGTAAATGTTGTTTTAGCCAGATGAATCAGTTGGAATCCACTTTTATATCATGTTTCATGTTTGCAACCACAGCGCTTCACAATCAGTGTATCTACTTCAGGCAATCAAAGCATTTTCTCACATTCTATATAAATGGTATTTAATTGCATTGGAAATCAATACCATGCTAATTTCATTAAATATCCATGAGATCCGTGAGAACCCAAGTAGACACACCTGCATTACACATAATGTACGACCACTATTTATTTCTACACAAGCTCATGCAAACAGCACCAGGAAGATGACAGAGAAATTAGTTTGTTATGTTTTATAGAGACAGGTTAGTTAAAATAACAGAGACAAAGCAACAACACACTAAAGACAGAAACGTCCACCAATTAATACTGACCTCACTGTTGATGTCTGCTCCAGCGTCCAACAGCATTTGCACCATGGCCTCATCCCCACGGACACACGAGTACATTAGAGGGGTCATGCCCTAAAAGCAACCAAATACACTAATCACCTACTACACTACATATGCTATACTGTTACTGCAGCACTAGCTAAGGGCTATTGAGCAAAACCCTAAATCCCTAAAGTGTCTATTTAAATGAACTGAGTGGAACACTAATCTTTATGGATGATGCGCAATTAATGCACTTTAAACAGAAAACTATTTATTCTATAGGCCATCAAATCTACAGCTGCTTTAGTGAAACACAAACAAAAGCGTCGGCGCGTGAAAGCACTAAGTCAGCAATTTGCTTTGCGCATTTAACAACTTTGGACAACTTATTCATTAATGCCTTTTCAGAGTAATAAATTATAGTGCTGTCAAACGATTAATCACAATTAATCGGATCCAAAATAAAGGTTTTTGTTAACAAAATATATGTGTGCGTACGGTGTATATTTATTATGCATATGGGTAGTTGACAAATAAAAATTAAACCGTGACACATAAAAATAATTAAAATGATACTATAAAATATATATGAATACACAATCATGCATGTATATATTTTTAAAAATCAGTTATGTTTATATATGAAATATATTTATAGATGAAATAAACCTATACTAATATGAATGTTAGTGTTGTCAAACGAATAATCACAATTAATTTCATCCAAAATAAATGTTTGCATTATATATGTATGAGTACTGTGTATATTTATTATTTATATATAACTTCACATGCATATAGTATATATTTTATGAAATAAAATATTAATACATATATATATATATATATATATATATATATATAAAAGAATAATAAATACACACTGTACACACATATATTATGTAAACAAACAACCATGCTGCTTTATAAAGTAATAAGGCTCGTGCTCCTCTACGTTACGGTGATTTTACCACAGGGGAAGGAGTTTATGCACTCTGCTTCATGTTGTGCCTAAAAACTCACTGTAAACACTTTATTCTATGACTAACTCAAGAGCGTGCAGCTCTGCAAACAGATTTCGCCATGAAGAAGGAGATTCATTTGTCATTTGAGATGCATTTTCCCCTCAAGGCTCTTCTTGAAATAACGAGGACCATACTTGCCAGCGTGACTTTGGAGCAACTTTTCCAGAGTAAGATGGAGTTACTCTCAATGATTCCCAGCTGGACTTCAACAATTGTCTTTGTCATCATATTCCTTGTGATTGTCTGTGTGCCGCTTCAGTTTTACGTGTTAGTTTAATCCACTTTGTCAGCGTCTGCATGTCGCCGTCATTCTTTGCATAAACTGGCTGCTGTACTCAAGACAGACTGTGACAATAACACGAACCCAGCGCCGGATACGGATGACACTATTTGATTCATAATGCCGAGTGTCACGACTGCTATCGCGTTAGATGCTTCCTACACAGATTGGCTCAGATTTGAAGCGTTTTTCCTTATTTAAAGGTCATGCAACTCTTTTTCTCTCTATTTTTTTATCCTCTAAATGTCTATGTGGGTCATTTTTCTTCACACATATCATAAAAAACCCACCAGGGCATTTTTCTTCTTTAAATGACACGCTGCGAAAATGTCTTTGATGCTCGAGTATTTAATAGTTTGAGGCAGATACCATACAGGCGAAGGAGCAAACAATGGCAGGCCGATGTGAGAAAAGTCACAGTTTACATTGGCATTTACATCAGCGCAAGTGCTGACTAATACTAACGGATGTGTTATTATTTCATCACAATTATTTTGTGGAGCTGCTCATAATTACACTATGTTATTATGTTGTTGGTGTTGTAATTAATTCTATTCAATTTAAAATGACTAACATGGCTACTGTATCCTAAAGTGTTAGTGTATGAACAAAAGATGCTGTACAAACAGAACTGAACAGAAACTGTAGGATCTTTCATCAAAATGCCAGTTTGCAGCACAACCATTTTTAGTTGTCAGAGATGTATTCCTAATCTAAAAAAAATGATCTACTCAGCAAGACACAAATCTTGTAAAGTCAGGCCTGAATGTCACACAAATGTGGGATTATGTGTGTGTGTGTAAATATATCTGTGCCCACCTGTTCACTCATACTGTTAATGCCATCTGGCCCGAGCAGGTTGACTGCTTGCTTGACCAGGTCAGTTCGTCCGCAGTTGAGCATCCGGAAGCCCAGGTCCTGCAGGAATTTGGCTTCTGTGGATGCAGCGTCCACTTTCCGTGTTGCACAGAAGCAGTCGTCTGCTCTGTTAAATAATTAAGTAAAAACAGTCAAGGCCACAGTTACATACCTCTCCAAAGAAATACTATGTTTTAATTAGTTTTTCATTTAATTTGTATTATTTTTATATTTTAATTTATATATATATATAAATATATTCTCTATTCTATTTTCTTGCCTATTATTTTCTACTATTTTTCCACTATATATATGTGTGTGTGTGTGTGTGTAATTTGTAAAAAAAAAGATGATATTATACAAATATTTAAAAATGTACTGTCTTTATGTTGTTTGAACCTTAATTTAATGTCTGAATGTGAAATGATTGCAATATAAGCGTATATTTAAAACATTACCGTTATTTGAAAAACAACAAAAAAAAAAGATTGATTAAAAGCACTAGTAATATATCATTTTTGGTCTTTAACTTAACTTCTTTTAAAAATGATTTGTGTGTATATATATATATATATATATATATATAAATAAACATAAAATAATAATAATAGTTAGTATAGCCAGCTTTTATTTTTAAAGATAGTCATGGAACAAGAAATCCTGAGATGAAATGTTGTTTGTTTGCCATGACATCCTGCATCTGCGAAGGTAACAGCATGCTCCAGAAAATAACTATGACCATGTAAAAAGCTATTTACACAGCACTTCAGGGCCTATCACTAGGAAGCTAATGCCACACAGGAAGATAAAGACACTTAATTCATAAAAGATGCAGTATTAGTACATGTTGTTTGTGTACTGTCCTTCAGCAAACGACTAACTGCTAATTAAGGTATTCCACGAGCATAGCGTGCATGCTGACTGTGTGTCTGTGCATATACGAAAGCAACATTGCTTCCCAAACATACTTGAGCTGCCGTGGCTCACAGTCCACCCCAGGTAACAGCAGTCGGGCTGCCTGTCGAACATCGTCGCTGTCGACAGAGAAGCTTCGGCGGTGCTCTGTATGTGCCACGGCCACCCGAATCCACTCCATCAGCGGAGGCAACACCAGAAACGGCCTGCAGAGACAGAGCAACCCAAACAAGTACATAAGGTTATGTCATTGGCCCACAAATGTCCATTTCTAGCATTTAAGCACTAAGCCTTCTAATCAAAGGTTTTTAAGATCATAAGAAACAAATGCATTCAAACCTTTGTCTGTTAGCATATGTCTGTTTCTTCAAATCACCTTCGCGATTTCCAATTTGAATGGACACATCTGTTTGCGTGCAGCTTTAGGATACTTTAGAGAAGTAATCAAAAGCTCTCTGGTGGGATTACAGTTGCTACTAATTACCAGCGCTAAACTGCATCTAATTAGAGTGGTGGAATATAAAAGACCTGTTGCCATCTTGAAAAGTTTTCAGTCAGAAAAGGAAAGTTGGAGACTCAAGCTGCTCATTACCAAGAAAATGCTCTCATTACAGCTGAATCTGAATGCAAAAATATCATTAAACAGCTGCACTAGTGACTTTTTCAATGCACCAAGCACCAGTCTTACATACATATAACTATTCTTTACAGGGCATGGAATAGGAGGAAGTTGACTCAACTACAGTAAGTCATGATGAATATGACCATGAAAGTCTTAGTATGTTTTGCTTCAAGCATTTCCAATCAGCAGTTTAGCAAAGTTTAGAGTCTTGCAGGGTTGTTGTGGATCAACTTGCTAATAAAGGCAGCAGCTAAATAATATGACAATATGAGAAGCATACACAGTTGTGTGAAATGGGCTCAGTTTA
The DNA here is from genome assembly GCA_034779775.1 of Enteromius afrohamiltoni. Lineage (NCBI taxonomy): Eukaryota > Metazoa > Chordata > Actinopteri > Cypriniformes > Cyprinidae > Enteromius > Enteromius afrohamiltoni. Next base: position 6,167,604 of record JAUYWG010000034.1, read on the forward strand.
TGGCTTTCAATTTTGAAAACAAAAAAAACAAAGCAATGACTTCACAGCTTTTGTCCGCCTACACTTGTTTTTGTGTCAAACTTGTTGCACACACCCCTCTGTGTGAAAAAGCATGCAGTGTGTGGACCAAGCATGTAAGCGTAAACAAAAAAAAAAAGACATTTTCAAGATGTCAGTGCATACACTTGGATGTCGTGTAAATAAAAAGGAGCAGGCATTTGACCCTAGAAATAAGCCTTTCCAAAGCCTGTTCAAGGGAATAAAGTCGTCAAGCTTCATCTTGAACCGTCTATCTTCATCTAATTGTGCTTACTGTGACCTGTGTCTAACAGCTAGCTTTGCACAATCCACACTCTTCCTCCCCGGACACCTACCCACCGCGAGAAAGCCTGCCAGGAATCTGAGCTCCGCCAAAACAAACCGCAAACCCTTCTCTGTTTCTCTTAATGTGCTTCTCCGCACCCCTCCCTTCAAAGAAATGTTTGGAGGAAAAGGACGTGGTTCTCATTCCAGTCTGGAGTTTGAAAGCAAAGCCACATCTGGCTGGAAAATGGAGACTTTTTTTGTTGCACTGTAGATTTCGACAACTTTGTATTGACCAGAGGAAGGGAGTTGCCCTGTCAAGAGTCTCCTGAAAAATGTTAAAGCCCTCGTAAACGTTTTGATACCATAAATTCCACTGTTTTATGGAAATAATTTGCCTGTCATGGTACTCTGAACTAAGGAGAAATACAATAAAAAGATCACGTCAAACATCTCAGCAGACATCTCACATTACAATAACAAATCCAGACCAGAAGAAAAAGATGCCATCAATGAATACATTATTATAGTTATTATATTAAACATGAATAATATTAATAGTAGTTTTATGATATTTATATGATATAATATTTATTATATGGGTCAAAGACGCCAAGATGTCCGCACCAAAAGAAATTTACAAGCAATTTTGGTTGAAATAATGTTACGTTTTCATTCAGTGTAACACAATATTTACGTAAAAGTTTAAACAACATACTTGTTCTGACATATTACAGTATATAAAAGAATAAGGGAGCATATTACATTTTACTGTGTTTTATATTAATAAAAAAATTATTCTTACTGACAACTGGGGAAAACCTAGGATTTAAGACAATTTAAAATTACAAGTAATTAGTATTTGGGGTGAAAGTAATTAGTCTTTTCACATGTCATACATTGATTTTTGCTGTAAATATGCCTGACAAAACTGTTACACTGAATGACATTTTACTGGGTACTAATACTATTATTATTTATTAGAATAATAAAGTTTTATATGTATAAAACTCAGCAAGTTATTAAAGGACTAAACACCAAAATCACAATATTCATAATAGTTATATTAGTAATCAATATAATCAATTATTATATGTAATCAATTATCTCAATTTAAAAGGTATGCATTAGTTTCTATTAAGACAGTTTTGCACAAAAAAGCTATTCATATTTATTAAATAAAGTTAAATATATGTAACTGATACTAAAGAACTAAAAACATAACCTAGAATATTGCTACCACCTAAATTCTTGGTTTGAGAACGATTCCTCCTTTAAAATAGTAGTAAAAAAAGGTCTTTACGAAATTCAATCATAATCTCATAATCAAGAAGGATAAAATTTAGGCTTGAACCCTAGCTAGGGCTAGAGCTCGATGTCCGGCTCGGTCCTTGCATGCCCCCTCCCCCATGGAGGAGAGATGCGCAAAAGGCAGGGTGTGGAAGGGAAGAGAACGGGGCTATTTATAGTGGGTAGCAGGGGATTTGATTGGGCAGGAGTAATGAGGAGATTGATTAGGTGATGCAGTGCCAGCTGTAAATAATCATCCACTGCTCTGCTCGAAATTAGTTTATTTGCAAAAACTTCACTAAGTTGTCTAGATCTTTCAGTGCAGCTGATGTTGGAAACTATGCAGTACAGTTTGTGGACCAAAACAAAAAAAAATTAGAGTGTGGATCTAATCGAAGTGTTCACGTGCCCCTGGTGTGTTTTCCCTCTACAGCAGGAAAGTTAAAAGGTTGATGAAATGTCACAGAGCACATCAACAAAAGTCCACTCGACTGAAGTCTGAAACTAGAGCCACAACCCTGAACCTCTCCAGATGTTCCTTCACTCTGATCTCTTGTTTTCTTTCTCCATTGCTATTCATTACCCCTCCACTCATTTTTATTCCTATCCTCACCTTCCATCTATTTTTTTCTGTCATTCTCTCTTTTCTTCCTCTACTCTCTGTAAGAGGCCGAGAAAGAAAGGAATAAAATGGAGCAGACTGTCTGTCCCTGGGGAAGAAGGCAGCTTGCTCATGCACCTATTCTGTCGAGCATCGCATGGGCTTCCCACAGGGTTCTTGGATGGGGGCTTTTATCGCACCTGAGTGATGTGGGACAGTGTGGGACAAGCTGTCCTGATGGATATATCAATGCTAAACATAACGCTATAGCAATCCATTAATGCTCTCTTCCAACAGGAGTCAAGAGTTCTACTGTATCTTTATTGTGCTAGGACACAGCACCATGGAATTCAAGATTACATCTAAATCATCCCAATCTCTGTGCCCTTACAGTGTGAATGCGGTCTGAAGTAACTCCACAGTGATTGAAAAACCCTTGGGCATAAATTGACATACAGAACAAGGATGCACAAAACAACAGTACTCTATATGTCCTCCGAAGAAAATGTCGCCACCATCATGTATCGGGTCAGTGGATGCTGTACCACACTGCCAAAGTGTTTTATGTGGTTGTTTCTTGTTGCTATGCGGTTTTGAGAGGCTGCAAAAACCTCTATAATATTCTGGTTGACAGACAAGGAATGGGTTCATGCTTGAAAAAAAACCATGGGGTATTTTTAGCTGATTTTTCATCTGCCAGGTGAAAAGACATTATTTTCCCCATTGCACTGTATAGTTCAAGACTTAATGTTTTACCTTGTGATAATAAAAAAAATAATAATAATACTGTTTAATACATACATTACTAGTTTACAAAGCTGTAACCTGAAGGTCAAGCAGTGCATGGTTATGACCAAAATAACAGCCAATTAACTGCATTAGCAAACACTACAAATTTAACATTTGATATATGTATTTACATGACTTCCTATGCTGCCTTAATAAACTGCCTTACCGTGACTTAGCTACTTTGAAGTTTGTAACACACAGCATGCTCTTACCTCTCAGTGTGCAGGGTGATCTTGGACGGTTCAACATTAGGGTTTTCCCACTCCATCTGAGGACAGTGCATGAAGTAGCAGAGCGTGTAGAGCGCCTCCGGTTCCCAGTGCACAGTGCCGGTGCGGTTCTGGTGTACAGGCGTACCATTGCTGGGGTTCTTGATGTGCAGAGGCTGGAGGTGATGCATGGCACGGGACACCAGGTCACCTACAGGGGGCAGTAAAGACATGCAGTTGAATGTATGAGAATGTACTTTCACAAAGACCCCCCTCGAGACTGTGGCTTTGCATCAAATAAAGCTTTTACACTGTCTTTGACATAAAACTAGAGGCCTCATACATCACCGCATGCAAGAGACACAGACAGTGGCACATTTGACAGGGAGACATTCATTACAGCAGGAAATGACAGCTACGGGATAACAATCTTTTCCCTTTCTCTGGTACAGGGCATACAGAAGATATCACTCATCTTATGGAAAGAAAAGTTGTCAAAATGTCACAATATTTCTATTAAACCTTAAAATGACAAAAGCTACAATTTAAACAAGAACAGAAGAACCTGCAAATATGCAGCTCTTCTCTGAATTCAGCACATCTTAAGTCTGTAACAGACACTCGTGAAGTTAAAAGTGCTTGAAAAGGCACTAATCCAGCGGAAGAGACTTGAGTTCTCACACGTTTTCCAAAAGAAATCACCATTCATCACATTTTTCCCATAAATACTGGCTAATAATACACGTTTTAGACAGAAACACATTTATACACAGACACTCCAGTACATAGAATATTAGAAACAAATATAACATATATTACTAAAATAAGCATGATTTTAAATATAAATGCAAGTTATAACATGATTATGCATCTATTGTGTATATGGCAGTAGTCTGTGTTTCTACATGTGAATACTCAAACTAAATTATTAGTCGGAGAGACCTATTTTATATTCACACACATACATACACAAATGATTAACTTTACTGATAAAATTATTAGCTTGGATGAACCACTGTGACGTCTTGGCAAAACAAAGGAAAATTTAATTGGTTCTTTCGGAAATCTCAGCTGTTAGAAAGAGAACAACATCACACACACACAGCAATTACCGAGAATGTGCGCAGAAGGACGTCTGTACGCTCTGTTTTAAACCTTAACTTGTGTCTGTGTGTGTGCTGCTTTCTTAATTTTTTTGGATGAAGCACTAAGGCAGCAGCTGGTGAATATCACTCGCCATCAGACAAACACAAACATTCCATTTCGCCCCTCTCTTAAGTGTGCACACACACACACACACACTCTAATGGTGCTACTCTATAATGGCCTTGTGAATTATCTAAAGGAAAGTCTTATCAAGAGCAAATCGACTCTCTTTCCAAGTACACTCCTCATTCAAATTTTATAGAGTAGAGCTGGTTTATAGAAGGCAATCAGGCACAGGTTTCTAATGTTTGCTTTTTTGTTGTTGTTGTTTTTGTTTGTTTTTGTTTTTGGAGAATTTAAATGTTTTGGAGTTTGAGGTTAACGTGCCCTAGAGTACATACTGTAAGCTAGCCATCTATGGCAGGGGTCATCAAACTTGATCTTGTAGGCCCGGTGTCCTGCAGAGTTTAGTTCCAACTTGCCTCAAAACACCTGCCGGAAAGAGTCAAGTACACCTAGTAAGAGCTTGATTATCTGCTTCAGGTGTGTTAAATTAAGGTTGCTTTAATTATCTTAAACAGAACAGAAAATGTGTAACATATAGAATATATCATATATTTTAAATTGTTTTAATTTAATTTATTACTTTTTTAAAAGTAAAAAGATGCAAATAAATATAAAACTGCTTAAAACCAATGACCAGAAGCACACATTTCTTCACCTGGCCAGATGGTCTGAAACACGTCTTTCAAGCTTTGCCAAGCACCATTCATCTGAAGCTAACCTTCGCTTTATTGTACCAGTGTGTGAGTGTGCGTGTATGAGGCGGGAGAGAAGTATAGCAGCGACTATGCAGTCAAGCTGCTGTTGTTATTCAGCACCGATCCGTGCAAAAAGGGAACAACTCTCTCAGCAAGAATGCGAAAGGATTTGATTCCAGTGTGACCACTGTCCACCTTGGGAGTTACTGTTAACATTGTACATTTTGCCTGAACCAGTTTCTATTTTGGCTTTTGCTGTTTTTAGGTGAAAAATGACTGACTTGATGAAAACAGCTAAGACAAAATTCAAATCTTTAAAAAAATGTACCATCATTGTGTTAACCTAATACAAAATTACTCATTTTTATGGGAACAACATGTTAGATGTTCAACAGGGTGTCAGACGTGGTGCTGTTGTTTGAAAGCTATTAAACCTTTGATAATAAATGAGAGGATAAAAATGATTGGACTCTATCAGCCCCTGCTCCTTTGGCTCAGCTGAAATGTGACCTGTGAATCACCTCTGGAGCTCACGGGTGTGTGAGGAGCACAGCTGCAGGCCAGAGGAGTGGAAAGACCTCTGCATAGCACTCATACTCTCCACTGCTGAGCTTTACAGCCGCTGACCTTTCTGAAGCACACAACATACGGCATCAGCAGAAAATATGACTGCTCTGTCAAAATACTAAGAATCAGTTGAACAGTAACTTTGGAACTGGTGTCATTACTATCAAGATTACATCTAATCATCAGAGCTGAACTGACCAACATAATAAAAAGACGGATTCAGTTCTTCTCTCTTGTATACCATCTATACGTTTTAGAATTAGTGTACTCATGGTTAGCAAATACAAAAAAACAAGCCATTTTAAAGCAGTTATCTGAAATTAAAATAAAAAAAGTATTTAACTGGAAAAACTGAAAAGTAAACTAAAAGACATTTTATTTTATTGATAAATTATAACCAAAGTGGCCACGAATGAATTTTATAACCTGCCTCCATTAAACACGCAAATGTGAAAACTGTGTATACATTAGAATCAATGTAATTATGATTATGGACAAAATTATGGACAAACTTTAAAAAACACTTATTTAATATAAACTAAAAATAATTTATATATATATATATATATATATATATATATATAATCTGCCTCCATTTAACATACACATTTTTACAATATAAACAATGTATGTACATTATAATAAGTGCAATCACCTAAAATAGATTTGAGTCTAAAACAAATGACAATAAAATATACTTTAGACGGCCACAAACCAATTTTACTTTATTAAATTAAAATAGAAAAATATTTTAGAATAGAATGTTATGATGTATATATACAGACACGTAATTATATATAATAATATATGCTTTAAACATACAATTAAACGTACAAATGTTATAAATCTCTCTAATATATGTGGCAAAAGATGGCCCACATATCCAGGTAAGTTAGACACCTCATCCTCCTGGAAGGTACATTCTCTTTACCACAATACAACAGAGGCTCTCGCTTTTTCAACCCGAGCCTTTCGGGTGTGATTCAGCTTTGAAATTGCTCCAATTATAGATCCACAAATTCCCCTTTACTCCCATCTTCACTTGCTACAGAGAAACAGGCAGCCTAAATGATAGATCCTCTACATGGCCTTCTCTAGTCTAATTGCTCTTTGGCGGCTGCTGTAGTTTGGAGGGTGTCAGAAGAGGGGAGAGAGCGGAGGCATTCTCACATCTTTATACTTTGCGGTAATTATTCTCCGGTCGTTCCCAAAAGGCCTCTCAGGCACACCTGCATTAATCATGAAGAATGACTCGGAGGAACTCCCTCTCTCTCCTCCCTTCAGCAGATGCTGGAGTAGGAGGTGTAATTATGAGGAACGGATCACGCCCCCGTCGAATATGATGCCGCAGAGATGCCCCGCGAGCCCATGCACTTTGCCAAGTGCGATACTGAGGCGTAATGCTCAACTTTTTTTTAGTTTTGCATAATATTGAAAGAGGGGAATCTTTGAAGGTAAGCGAAGATGTGCTACTACAGTGCCTCTTCTCGAATGCAGCTTTTTTGGAGGAGAAGAAAATGAGAATTATTTTTACGAATCGTACAGAATCAAAATGAAACGCATTTATAATGCAGTATGTGCAATTCATCAGCCAGTGTTTCACAATCTAATCAATTTCAGACAGATATAATAGCCCAGGCCTACATTCTGTATTAAAATGGAAGTGTGCCATATTCTGGACGTGAAATAGTTTGCGAGTGTCATTTCATGTTAACTTAAACACATTATCTTTCACTACGGACAAGAAACCATCAGTGAAAGTGACCTTCAATTATTTGAATCTTAAGTAGAACGCAATCTAATAATGATGAGCCACAACCTGAAGCTTCAAAGAGACGCCAAAGGACAAAGTCAAAGCTGAAATACTCAATGTGTCCCCTTCTTTTCTTTCCTGCCCTTTCAGTGTCAAAGAAGCACGGCCCCTTTGAAGTTTATTTCAGAAGTGTGCACTGATGGCATTTACAGAGCCAGGCAATCTCCTAGACCTCACTCAGACACTATACAGACAACTTGCCAAGGCCTTATGGACAAATACACACAGGAGTGAAATTTTATTTATTGCCCTAGAGTGTTTGAATAATTAAAAGAGGTGTGTTTTTATTGATTTTACACGTCCCACACACACATTATTCACGGAAAATTGAGCTAGTGAAAGAATGAATCATTCATTTTGACCCGGTTCACAACTCAAATTGAACAACTTTTTTCTGAATCTGAGTTCAACTCACAGACTGGTGGTTGTGCCAGTTAACAACTGGGATTATCGCTAAAATAGTGCATGAGTCATATATAGAGTACATTTACTGTGAGCAGGAGCAGTGCCAATGTACAGTTGTAATTTGTAGTTGCAATAATGATTTTATCGGTAACTATTAAAAAAAAGCTGAAAAGAAATGTAGATAAAACCACTTAACAAAATTACTGAAATAAAATTTAAATGAACTTAACATATAAAATGCTAATTTAAAATATTAATAAATACTTTAAATTATTATTGTAAAATTTAAGAGTATAATAAATAATATATATATCATAAATCCTAAAATAACAGTGCACTGTACTATACAGAGTTTTTTTTTTTTTTATCACTAAATAAAGAAAATCAAGTCATACATATAAATTCACAATTGTGAGATATAAAGTCAGAATTGCGTTACATAAACTGGCAATTGCACGTTATGAAGTCAGAATTTATTTTTTTTAAAATTGTGACTTTTGTAAATTGTTATTTTATAACTTGCAACTGTGAGTTTATATCTTACAATTTGAAGAAAAAAGTCTGAATTGCGAGTTTGTAAAAAAGAATTGTGGGATATAAAAAGTCGCAATAACCTTTAAAAAAAAAAGAAATCTAAATATTCCAGTGGCGAAAACAGGCTTCTATAGAAATGACATAAGGGTAAGGAAATGAAGACAGAATTTATACTTTCTTATAACTAAGAAAGCAGACAATTTGCGAATTTGCACTGGGAGCAAAAGCAATAAATGCTGTGGATTGTTTAATCAAATTTCTCTCCGTTTTCAGTCTAATTTGTTTTTGTTTATCGGTAAAAATGCTGTCTCTCACCATCAGTGATTATGATTTTGACTCAAGGTCAAAGCCAACAATGGTTTACCCATCAGTGAGGCAATCTGTAAGAGATCAAGGCCGGTGAATCACTGGTTATGCCTGACTAGTCAGCAAATGTGTCACTGAAATAGGTGCCTTCATTTAAAAGTCACACACATACACAAACAAAATTATGCGGTGTGTTTGCGTATGCACACGCTCTCTGGAGGCTGTCATACTGAATCCTCCAGAGAATGATGATTGCCTCATCCACCTTATGTGGCTGTGTGGACCGGAATTATAAAGGCAAACTATCACTGCGGGCCATGATTCATCTAGCTGAGGACTTGACGCCACTAACAAAGGCGACTCACAAAATCCATCACCCAGAGGCCAGGAGCACAGACTGTCTCATCTATGGGTACATTTACAACATGACATCCATTACAAATAAGCTATAACTTCACCCTCTTAGTGCAGTTACTAAAAACACTAATGACAAAAACAGCTCTAGTCTTATAAGTTAATTTGACAAACTGTTTGTGTCATTTTTATTGAATGTGCACATGGACACTGTAACTGTGAGTGCAATATTGCTTTTATACAACAATTCAGTTAAGTTAAAACTAAGTAAATAATAGTTTAAACACAATATCGGCAGGTACTTTGTGCAGTTTTGTTTTTGTGTATTGTTAAAGAATATTTCATGTTTAAACAAAATTGCACTTTTGACTGAATTACAGTAAGTAAATGGTTAAATTACTAATTTATTATTTATTTGTTTCCTTTCCTGAATTAATCAGCACTCTTGAACGAATCAGTTGAGTGAGTAAATCACTGACTAATAAATATAGTCAGCATCTGTCGCCACCTACTGGCAAATCAAAGTACTTGCAAAAAAGTGACTAAAAATCCTCAACACTAATACACAGACTAACAGACTGTCTGGATGGCATAAACATAGACAAACGGAGTGATACAAACAGTAAAAATATCCCAGTTGCACTGTGTTAAATTCAAGAACCGGAACGAAATGTTGTATAATCCTTAATTAATCACATATATTACCACAGGCATGTAAAACACAGTCACCACAGAATATAACACTAAACTTGGGATTCAAGTCCATTTATTTATCCTGAAGCAACCCTAAACCCTGATTCCAGCTGCCAGGGGTGTTGCTTTCTAAGCTTTTCTCATGTTTTATGCATTTATGATGGTACCTCTCCTACAGGGAAACCTTTGCAGAGGTTTCCAAGGAGCCAGAGTAGGATTAGTGAGTGGCAGGCTGGCTTACCTTTATGCCTCCAAATCTCATTTTATGATGAAATATGTTGAGATGTTAGATATTAGACAACATATGTCATAAAACAGATCTCTGGGGATGACATGGGGAATATAATGCAAGGCGTGCATTCACTCCTGAGTGCTGGGAAATGAGTCTGAAGAAGTAAGATGACCTGGGTCTAAGGATGCTTATTAGCAAAGTTTATACATCAAATCTCCGAGGTGCTCAATATGATGCCAAAATGATGTGATACATCTTTTACATAATGGTGCTGGAAGTGTGCAAATTTTCTGATGATTTATTCAAGCACAATATATCTTTTTTTGTGTGTTCCACAGAAGAAATAAAGTCCCATGGACTTGGAAAAATATGATGGTGAGTCAATCATTCTTGGATGAACTATGCCTTTAAAATAACAGTTAACCACTCATGAAAATTAGCTTAAAAATGTACTCTCCGGTGAATGGGTGCCGTCACAATGAGTGCCCAAACAGCTGATAAAAAGTTCTCCACATGACCAAGTCATTTTAAAGTCCTATGAAGTGAAAAGTTGTTTGTAAAAAAAAATCTATCATTAAAGCGATCCTATTATGGATTTTTGAAAATGACTTTCAAGAAAACATCCTTTTTTAAAACAAGTCCAAAGCCGTTTTATGTTGACGTCAAAATTTAATATTAACATATTGCCCGCCTACTTGTTGGTCTGAATGAACATGCAAATCTATTCTTTGCTGCTAGGTGCCACTTTCGGAGCTTTAAAAGCTCACAAACACTGCTTTACATGAAATATTTGAAAATATTTATCTTTGAACAAATTGTTTGGGAGTCATTATACAAAAAATAAACGGTAAAAAATAAAAAATAAAAACATATTAAAAGAAAATTAAAGTGTTTTTTGACCATGCATGCATGTCAACCTGTTGTTTGGGACTCTCAAAACCAAATTCATAACCCATAATAAGGGCACTTCAAGGCATTTTATCTTAAAAACGTAACCTCTTGCCAAAGTATGAGTTCATAATCCATTTGAATTATAAACCAGTTTATCCCATTGTCTTCTCATATTCTCGCATGGATTCTACAAAATCCACCAACATTTTTAGAAAAGACTGTTTTCACTTGCAAATGTTGCTTAATCTGTGCATATTTCTCTCCTGATTCAGAAAATACAACTTTTTATGGTTTTATAGTAACCAATGACTCTTTTGCCAGCTTTACAAAGTGTTAACTTAAATAAATAAATGTTAACTTAAGTCACTTAAATTACTTGTGATGACTGTGGTGTTTTTATCAGCTGTTTAGATTTATTCTGACGGCACCCATTCACTTTAAGGGATCCATTGGTGAGTAAGCGACCTGATGCTAAATTTCTCTAAATCTGTTCCAATAAAGAAACAAGCCCATCTATATCGCAAGTTCATTTTTGGATGAGCTATCCCTTCAAGCCTAATACTGAAATGTTAAACCACATACCACAAATTGCTTTCCTGAAGAATATTGCTACCGTGTTGATAAAAACGTCCGCTTAGATCTTAGGCAAGTCCTAGCTGGATGCCGAAAGGAAATTTCTGCATAAGAGATTGTCTCCACAAACGTGACAAATGGAAGCATCTCAGTATTAACCACCAACGTGAAAGCAGCAGGAAATAGTGCCGGAGCCTTTATAATTACTCCCTCTCAGTATAATTACCGGGTTTTCCTTTGACCGTGAAATAAAGGCACCTTGCTATGCAATCTGCTGCACAGCTCGTGGGATATTTTTTTTCCATTGAGGCAGCACAAGGCTTGCCTCCATTAAATTTTGAAGGCTTTCACCTCATTTTCCTGGAAGGGAGCACAGCTCAATTGCCCAATTATATTATCAATATTCAAACATATGGTAAATGCATATATTTTATACTGTACTGGATGTTGTCATAATAAGCCATGTGATTTCCTGCTGATCCAATGACAACCTTGCCTGTCCAAGCTGCTGTGACTTCTCAAATACAATTTTGTGACTGTGTAATGGATACTTTTGGATCCAGGTCAAAAAAATGATTAACACAATGTCTTGGCTGATTAGAATAAAACATTTTCAGATCATTTTATTGAGTCAAATCTGATTCGGACATGTTTTAGCATTAGAATTTAAAATTATGCGTGTATTTCAAAAGTGTTAAGCAACCTAACTTCATTTCGCAATTACAGTAAATTAGCAGCTGTTCTATGTGCTAATGCTGATGTATGCTATGTTAATTACGCTACAATCAAACACAATTATGTGCCATATTGGCGGAGTTTGCAGTTATCTTGTGCAACATGAGCCTTGTCAAACTTTTAACTGTCAGGAGGGTTACATTACACCTGAGAGCAGTAGAATAATGCACTTGAATCTTCTGCATGTCATATACAAAACTCTGTATAAGAAGCAGGCTAATTAGGATCAGTTCTTCCTGCTATTGTTAAATTACAATGCCCTTTTAATAACCATTTTTGAAAGGTGACTGTTGCACATTGTATTCGTTTTTTTTTCTTCGTTTTTTTACACTTTGACATTTTTAGGGCTGAATACATTAGCTTGTAAAAATCGTGAAATATTTATTCCTGTCTTATGATCTGTTTTCTACACCAAAGCATCACATAGGCATCTTTTTTGGTGTTTGATTACTTAGATTACTAACAAAAATGTTTTAACAAGAATTAAGTAAAGTTCAGAGCATGTACTCTTTTAAACAGAAAGCTTTCAGACAGATGATCAACTTGGCAGGAGGTGTGTACTTCTAAGTGTACGTGTACGTTTGTGTATGCGAGCGTGCGTTTTAGCAAATAGACACATTTTTGTACCACAGTCTGCTGTCAAGGAGTCAGAGGGGAAATTGTGGGAGGTAGAAATAAGTGGTGAAGAAATGATAGGCATGTCAGGTTAAAAGGACACGATGCCCTAAAAAACAGAGAAAGTCATTGAGAAAAATGTCTCGAGCATCCACATTTGCACATTTCTACAATGTGTTTTTTAAACTTGGCTTAACCACAGTTATTAAGCAGTCCAAAAAGCCTGTGATGTCTTTGGTAAAAGCTTAATTTTTTCCCCTTCATTTCTCACAAAAGAGGTGAACAGCTTAAATCATGTTGAAGAGCTATTTAAAAAAAATACTTTACATTTTTCACAATAAGTTTAAATCACATCAGTGATAATTATTATTATTATTATTATTTTAGAGAACTTTAAGGGAAAGTATGACTTTTAAGAAAAAAGTGAAGAAAATACATCATGGGTTTCACTAAAATATTAAGCAGCATAACTGTTTTAAACACTGATAATAAAAACATATCAAAATGAATAATCCCCATCTTTTTTATTGTTGCTGTCAAACAAAATCCTGATTAATCACATCCAAAATAAAAGTTTTTGTTTACATAATATGTGTACTGTGCATTTAATGTATAAATGTAACATATTTGTCTTAGATATATATACATGCATGTGTGTATTTATATAATAAATCTACACACGTTATGTAAAGCAAAACTTGTGATTAATTAATCGCGATTGACAGCACTTAACTTAATCGTTTGACAGCACTTCTTTTTATACTTCCAATTTTCTCTTATAAAATGACTTCAAATTACTATAAAGGTTAATTTACACCACAGTGGCAGACACCTACCAATGCTGAAAACCACCAGTTTACATTACATCACGTCTAAGACATCCTATGACCGCAAAAACAAGAGCAACAGATGCTAACAATGATAACACGATACGACAAAACCCAGCAAACATGTCAGTTGGTGCAGAGTGAATTAGCCTTAGTTCGCTAAGCAATTATCAGCTGCTCAGATACTGAAGTGGCACTTGGTGTGTTTCCGGGTGGCTCAGGCCCATCAGGAAACATCACAGAGGATGAGGGAAAAGGGGCTTGATTGGACCATCTTCATTTACTGGCAAAATGGAGATGATTTCACTTCTCTCGCAGACACTGGACGTCCTTATCATCAATACTGCTGGTGACATTTAAGTGTTAGCTAGAAAAAAATTACACATCTTCAGCTATACATGATAGCTATAATTTAGAAGCCTATAACTAGGAGAAGAAAAACCGTTAGCTTACAAACTTGACATGCAATGTCAGTCACAACCAACTTTTAATTGGTGCCTATTATGCTCACATCTTCCCTAGTCTAATAAATAAGATGCAGGTCTATAATAAAAATTATAACTATCCAGTTCTTTGTTTTAGACCTTAGGGTTAGGTTTAGTTAATATAAGTATTATTATGTTAATATTATTTTCATCTTAATACAGCTACTTCAGTTATCCCACTATGAGCAGTGAGGGGTTTTCTCTTTGCCTTGTCAAGATTGCGGTTTGATTAATATCCCTTAATTGCTAATTTCCTATGCATAATCTAAAGGCCTCTGGTAAATGAAACTAATCAATTTCACTTGCTCCATTTTGTTTCAGCCCAAATTTAGAATGCAAAAGTACATTCTGGGTTTTTTAAGCTCAAGCTAAACATGAATTGGACAGTTTTTCAAGCATACCTTCAAAGGTTTAAATAAATAAATATATAAAATAAATAAAGCTGGGAATTATTCAGTAAACCAATGAAAAAGCTCAGTGCAGGCCAAACTCTTCAGGGGATTCTTGGAGTGAGTGAAGAGACAGATGCCTGAATTTTGGCCATATTGCAAAGGGAGCTTCTTCTCTCAGTTTTCGTGAGCTAGAATATAAACAGAAAATATTTCAGAGTATTTTCAGAGAGAAATAAATAGGGTGAAATCCCATTTTTGCCAGGGGGCTTGAAAAAGAAGGTGAACTCTAAAGACATTCACCAGAAAAAAAGTATGTGCTTGTTTACTTAGATTGTCACTGGTACAATAGTGATCACTATGATAAAAGCATTTATATATATATATATATATATATGTGTGTAAATATATATACACACAGTGGATACGGAAAGTATTCAGACCCCCTTAAATTTTTCAGTCTTTCTATATTGCAGCCATTTGCTAAAATCATTCAAGTTAATTTTTTTCCTCATTAACGTACAAACATCACCCCATACTGACAGAAAAACACAGAATTGTTGACATTTTTGCAGATTTATTAAAAAAGAAAAAGTGAAATATAACATGGTCCTAAGTATTCAGACCCTTTGCTCAGTATTTAGTAGAGCACCCTTTTGATCTGTAATACGGCCATGAGTCTTTTTGGAAAAGATGCAAAACGTTTTTAACACCTGGATTTGGGGATCCTCTGCCATTCCTCCTTGCAGATCCTCTCCAGTTCTGTCAGGGTGGATGGTAAATGTTGCTGGACAGCCATTTTTAGGTCTCTCCAGATATGTTGGTCTCATCAGACCAGAGAATCTTATTTCTCACCATCTTGGATTCCTTCTGGTGTTTTTTTTTAGCAAACTCCCTGCTGGCTTTCATGTGTTTTGCACCGAGGAGAGGCTTCCGTCGGGCCACTTTAACATACTGTAAAGCCCAGACTGGTGAAAGGCTGCAGTGATGGTTGACTTTCTACAACTTTCTCCCATCTCCCGACTGCATCTCTGGAGCTCAGCCACAGTGATCTTTGGGTTCTTCTTTACCTCTCTCACCAAAACTCTTCCCCCCGATAGCTCAGTTTGGCTGGACTGCCAGCTCTAGAAAGGGTTCTGGTCACCTCAAACGTCTTCCATTTAAGGATTATGGAGGCTACTGTGCTCTTTAGGAGTGCAGCAGAAAATTATTTGCAACCTTGGCCAGATCTGTGTCACAATTTTGTCTCTGAGCTTTTCAGGCAGTTCCTTTGACCTTGTGATTCTCGTTTGCTCTAAAATGCATTGTGAGTTGTAAGGTCTTATATAGACAGGTGTGTGGCTTTCCTAATCAAGTCCAATCAGTATAATCAAACACTGGACTCAAATGAAGGTGTGGAACCATCTTAAGGATGATCAGAAGAAATTAACAGCACCTGAGTTAAATATTTGAGTGTCACAGCAAAGGGTCTGAATACTTAGGACCATGTGATATTTCAGTTTATCTTTATTTCTATAACTTTATTTCATGATTTGGCTGCAATATAACAAAGAGTGAAAAATGTAAGGGGGTCTGAATACTTTCCGTACCCACTGTGTATAGCAGCCCTCAGCACAGTATGTAATGGGTGGGCCTCAATGTTAACTGCCCACAGTGTATCATGTTTCCTAGTTAATTTGCCTAACGGATGCTTTTAACATCAGTGGTGTCTATGGTTTCACACTGAGAGACTCTGGGACACTCATAAAATATGCTGGTCACTCACTAACAAGTCCTGTTTTGCATTAAACACCACTGACAGTTATAGGTCTGTGATAAGGACACCATGAGATAATTAGAGTAGACAGAAATTATATTTCACATAGCCAAACCTGAGTTGATTCAACATGAATATGCATGGGAACTTTTCCCCAACCGAATATTATTATTGCATAATCCAGGCTTTTATATTTCACTACACAGTGTGAAAATGAGGCGTAATTAGTTAACGGTCAATTAGGTGGCTTTTGAAGGGTTTGCAATCAATATATAAATGCTTATTGTGCATTGTGTACACAAGGCTGGAAAGGAGGAAAATGACAATTACATCTGATTATTATGCCTCATCTGTTGGCACAACAGCTAATACTCTGCATGGTTACATCACCAATGCTGCATTATGACAGCAAGCTCACATCTGTGATAATACTTTCATACATACAATAACACAAATATCCTGCAGCTTTCTAAATAATAATCCACCTAATATGCTGTGCCTGTCTAGGTTGAATTAGCATGAAATATAAATGAGTATTGAGCCCTTTCAAAAAAAGAGACAGTGTAAAAAATAAACATTGTAATATAAGGCTTTTGAGTCCTAATCTACATGAAGACATGAATGAATGAGGAATTTATTTATTCATTTTAAATATGACTCTAAACTGTTCCTGACAGGGTTTGTGAGGCTCGCTCAAATCAATACGAATAAATTATATATATATATATCTATATATAATTATCTATACAGTATATATATTCCTGTACATAAGAGTGTTAAAAATATTTCTCTTGTGTCCAGACAC
>JAUYWG010000034.1:6185502-6214001 GCA_034779775.1 Enteromius afrohamiltoni
ATTTGATAATGTTTAGTGCTTTGCTACAATCTGTATTGTTAAAAGCGCTATATAAATAAAAGTGACTTGACTTGACTTGACAAATATACAGAGAGCTATTCTTCAGGCTGCCGACTGTCCAGTCGACACTACAGAGAGACACACCCCACTCAGTTAGGGTTGGCCCGCCCAGCTGCTGACCGCTGGCTTCATATACCCACACAAGAGACTAAAAACAGCTAACTCAGTGGATCATCCAGATGTTAAATAGCTCAGTGACCTGACAAAGACTGGACGGCAGTGGTCGTTTCTAAATAACACAGGGCCCAGGAGAAATACTTTGACTCAAAGTTTTGCTTATGTATTAAAATATACACTCCTTCTCCTTTCGGGAAAACAGACCCAAAATACTGATGACTCAACCTGCACTAGTCGATTTTCATCCAATCAAATGCTCTGTAGAATGAGAAAGTCCCTCCCCCAATACAGCCTGCTCATTTTGAGTAACTATGCACAAATAGTTGCTACTAAACCTTTTTTCATGGGGATTTATGGTGCCCTTCAAAGACTTTTGTGCACTTTTTGTGCAACACTATTTTTATGTACCTTATTGAACATTTAACTGCAGGTTTAAAGAGGTGAATCATACAATACGTATAAAATATAAAAACACATTTGTTGATTCAACCGTGCCATTTCAACTTCCTTGTACACAGATTGAAGTCATAACATGATATTCTTTAAGTAATTTTGCAAAATGTATGCTTTATTTATTACAACTAAAACTTGCTTGTCTCAAACGTCCTGTTTTAATAATAACCACACAGGCATTTCTTGGCATGGGAACTTACTGAGCTCCGCGATGCTCCCCACTCGGGTTGCCAGGAGGGACTGTTCAATGGTGCGGAGTTCAGCCTGGCTATATGCATGGCCCTCTCCAGTTTTCCCTGCTCGCTGCTGGTCACGGTGCAGGTTCAGACTGTCCGGCAGGCTCAATACACCTGTGGTACACCAAAAATCAGACAATCAAATATAAATAAACACGTGAACAAACAAACCAGACTACAAAAATCATTTGCAATGGGACCAGGAGACTTTGAGAGCTAAGTGTTATGACATTATTATTGTTTGAGGGGCAAATCAAACAACCCCCAAAGCAATTAAAACCGCTGTTTTTGTGTTGGACCTTTTTCAAATTGCAACAAGCCACACGCTTACAGTTGAGTTCAGTGGCATGTATTGGCTAGAGCCCTGGTCATCTAATGTTCATTCAATAACCCTAATCAAATTACTTCACAGTGCTGCAGCCAAGCCTTTTGTTTGAACTGGAGAATAGGCAACGACAGATGGGATATTGAGCTCAGCCACAGGTGAATAAAGACAGACAAGCAGCTATCTGTCTGAGCTAAATGTTTCACACAGTGGGACTATATTGTGGTTCTGAGCTGGTATTAATTAACGGCTGATATCTGTAACTATTTGTCCTTCAGACATCCCTAGCCCCATCCCTAGTTGACAATACATTTAAACAATATTGCTTTTGTGATATTGCTTTTAAACAACAGATCAATTGAGTAACAGATTTCAGACACATTTTTGTCATTTATATATTTGCTCTGTCACAGTAGAACCTCTTAATACACCCAGTAGTGGTGTTCTTGGATGAATATTTTAATAATTCACTCATTAAAGAAATGTATGTTTCAGTGTTTTAGGTATGCATCAGTGTTTATGAATGAATTAGTTGAAAAACTGATTCAATGACTCGCACATAAAGGTAGTCATTTAATTAGCTCCAGGATGAATAGGTGTTTTTAATGAACTGGTTGTGTAAATGATTCAATGACTCATTCATAAAGATAACCACTTGTTCTGTTCCTGAATGAATCAGTGTGCTGAATGAAAGATTCAATGACTCAACAATAAAGGCAGGCAGTTATCTATTTTACTCCTTATGGATCAGTGTTATTAACTTGCTCATAAAGACCACAGCTTGTTTCATTACAGTGCTGATGCAAATGAATAAAAGACTTATTAAAGCAGCTCACTCAAAAGGCAGTCCCATATATGGTTTCTGAATTAATCTGTTTGAATGAATCAGCAGAGTAAATGATTCCGGTGACTTTTTCATAAAGACACCTATTGAGAATAGTGATCCAAAAAGAAAAAATTCATAGTACTTTTATACTGCACTGTATCGCACCACTCTTGAAACATCACTCAGCAAATCAAATTTGAGTACCATAAATAAATAATGTATAAAAATAGACAATAACTGTGTTAGAACTAACATGTTACATAATTTGTTTATTTTACTGAAATACACAAATGTACATTAAATGTGTAATACTTTGACTAAACCTTAATGATAACGCATACTAATAACATTACCAGTTTTAAACAAAAAACGCAATGTTTAAACAAGATGCTTTTAACTGTTACATTCTCCAACCCTCCACACAAACAAGCAACAGGAAGCTATTTTAAGCAGGTTATACTCTTGACTTTCATCTAAAGGGATTTGTGTTGTCAGTCTCCCAGAGGTGGGTAAATATCCTGTATCCTGTTGTATATTGAATGACGCCGTTAGCACAAAACAACACAGGGAAAGAAACTCATGAAGTTTTCATAACGCCATGATTAAAATGACCTGGCACGTCGAGTTCTGGCTGCTGCGCATCTCTTTGTGGTTAGTGCGTTTATGCATAATGGAGGATGTGCAATATTCACCAGATGGGAGACAAGCTGAATGCTTTGTCAAGAGACACAATGCTGTTCATGGGTGACATGATGCTTTTAAGGAATTTTGAGGGGAGTTCAAGCGAGGCAATGCTGTGTTTTGGGTGATTGTCTCGTACTGATGAAGTTTTAACATGAGAGCCGCCACACAGGTGTAAATGTTTGTGTGAGTGTGTAGCCCCTAATGAAACCACAGGACAAAGTACAAGCCAGCAGTTACAGTTGCTGCATTATTTTGCTGCAGGTTTTTTGTACAGTTGAGTGAGAGGTGAGAGAAGATGATGTAGCCCAAAAACAGGATATGCAGGAAGTTACAAGAAATTGCTTGACATGTTTTTGACAGTTTGTTTCCCATAAAAATATGGGAACAATGTTACATGGATTATAGGACTCTTTATAGGACATGGATTATGTAACTTTACAGTATAAAAGTGAATGACATAGGAACATTTAAATATAATATAAAGATAAATAAATCTAATATAATAAATATAATATAAATATATAAAAATCATGTTTCTTCATTGTGGATTCCAGTTAATCTCAATCAAACTGTAGTTGGGTTATTTTGACTAGATTAAAAAATAGCTAACTAACACAATAAAAACAAATTGGTTCAAATCAGAGCATGTCTAACAATCTGTTTCTCTCAGACACAAACACAAAGAAAAACACACCCAGTTGAAAAAACATGCAGTGCATGCGAGCTGCCTCACCCTGGGATAAATCCCAGAATGCCACGGGAAGAGAAATGGACACTTTGATCGCTGGAAATCTTCTCATGACTCTTTCGCTCGGGCCAAAAATAAGCACAGGCTTCAATATTTTATGACCCCTCTGCCCAATCAAAATTCTGCTCTTAAAACTCTTCACTCTCTCTTGCTCTCTACTCTTAGCACATCAACTTTTTAATGTCATTTCAGATGCTAAAAGATTCCTCAGATCAGAGGAAATCACGCAAATGTGAGGTGCAACATTCTCATCACTCCATTGCAGCCCAGCCATGTATCATCCATGTTATCTCTCTCCAGCACTTGTATTCCCTACTGAGAGGGACGTAACGGTTATTTTTATTTGCAGCAATGTGTTTTTCTTTTTCTGATATGGGGTTAAGATAAAAGGTGAAAGGGGTGGGAGGAGAAAAATGAGACCACGGTCTCTTGAAGATGGTGACCTTGGCTGACTGGTGACAAAACACTTCCCTCAAAATGTTTTCCTCTTCTTTAACAACTAGTAAACTTTCTCTAGACTTGTACAGTGAAACAGGAAACCAGTTTGCAATAGCAGATAGACTGGCATAAATAATACAGTACAAACAACGGTGTGAAAACTCCATTCACACCATTGACTTCCATAATATTTTTTCATATTATGGAAGTCAACGGTGACCAACACAGCCTGCTTACAAACTTTTTTCAAAATATCTTCCTGCAGAACAAAGCAATTCATACAGGTTTGGAACTACTTGAGTAAATGATGACAGAATACCTTTAATGGAAACTATTGAGCTGGCAAAATATCGGCAGAGTACAGTACATGTTGATGAACATTTCAGTGTCATATAATTCTAAGCCTGAAATCCCAAGTCCTTGATTTAAACACCGTACCTACAGTCCTGGTGTCCATGGCGCTTGGTTAGCCAAGACGGTGCATATCCATTTTTATTAAACTTCTGGCAAAACAAACATTTGCTAGGAATATGCCTGAGCTCAAGCCAAATCTTCAGCTTTTGCAAAAAAAACAGTCTCTGACTATAAGCTGTTCACTGACCTGAAAACCACATTGCTCGTAGTTTGGAGGTAATCCTGTGCTTCTGTAATCCAATTTATTCACAAAAATAAGACAATATCCAGTGTTAAAATGGGTTAGTAAAATATTTTCAAATATCACCTACAAAAAAGTCCACCTTACGCAATGTGGATGAATAAAATAATGTCACTTTAAAAAAAGACACTGGGGTAAATTGTAACAAAGTGTTCCTTCGAGACTGATTGTTTTTTCTATGCAAATATTTTCAATGAATATTTTATGAAACAAAAAGTGACAACTAGCTTTAGTGGCAGCCACTCAGACAACACTATTCATTAAAAAAGCTTTGCACAGGCACATCTGCATTTATAACAATAGCTACAACCGACTGATAAAACGACATCTTCAGTCAGTGAATGAGCGAATACTTTTAACGGACATTAAAATCTCATTAAAAGCCTATAAGACATATGCCTTTGGGGACCAGTCATTATGTGCAATATTACCGCCCATAATTCTCTGCTGGTTTTAGTGGCATTTCAGCGATATCCAAAATGTCTTGGACGCCTCAACATTGATCGTAAACCCAGAACTTCGACAGACTATCACATCATCCCCCTCTGCCGCTACATCTGTCACTTCTTAAAGAGCCAATTTATTTCTTTATAAAGAAACAGAGAGGAACACAATGTCAGCCAACCAGATGGAAGCAAAATGAACACTATAAGTGCAGGTAAATTATATTAGCTAAATGCCAAAATGGATTATTCATATGCGGATGCTGGTTTCATTACACTGAAAATACTCCAAATAGATGCATTAAGACAGTGGCACCATAAACTGTGTCTGAGACTATAGTAAAAATGCTTCTATTTAGGATTTTCTCATTGGCATTATAAATTATATTATTACTGTTAGTAAAAATGACTACGGCTGCCTTGGTTTTGTTTGAATAACAGCAGCACTCGAGTCACAAGTTTGTGTAAAACCAGATGATAATGTTCTCCAGCGTGATTTGAGATGATCCAAAGAGCATCTTGAGGTTCAGTGGAAGATCATCTTACCATCTGCACAACCAGTTTCGCACAATCAATTTCACACATCACTTATTTATTTAGTGACCTAGAAACAGTGCAAAATCTCTTTTTCATTTTACCTCACAATGCTTTTCTTCTTTACATTTTTATGTATAAAATAAAGTTACACCTTGAAAGCCAGATTTTCTATGCAGTCTAAAAAATTGGGTGGAGGTTATACATTAGATTTGCATAAGTGCACAGCAGCCAGTTGAGTTTTCCCATAGTTTTCGCACAACAACAGATTGTTCCCTTTCTTGGCTTGCCTGTAAGTGGTGTTTCTGCCAGGATGCAGAAATGTGGTATATTGTAGCTTGCCTGAAATCCCCTGTCAGCCCTGCACTGAATGATTAGATCTACAATCAATATGTCCCATTCTTTTCCGGTGACAGAAATGCACTTCTTTTCCTGAGTGCACACTCAGACACTTTGTTTTGATTTCTTGCAGTTGTTGAAGTGATAAGGTGTCGGAGGAAAAAAACGACCACGCTCTGTTACGGGAGTCACGGATTATTAATTCCACGACCGACAATCAAACTTTGCAGAACATATCAAATTGAAATTCGACAAAATTGTGCTAAAATTCAAAGGGGTTCATAGTAGCTTTGTTCCAGTAACTTAATTAAAGTATCCTACTGAGGGAACGGTTCAATCTCGACCCGACAAGGGAACCAGCCCTGTCACAAAAAAGACAACAAAACTCTTTATCTCGCTTTCAATTTTTTGATTTTTTTTCCCCCCTTGCTGCACTGCTGTATATGTGCTGGAGGAAAGTCCCATCGATTTCTCTACGGTGCACGGCCAGTCTCTTATCAGAGTGAGACTCGTACGGAATATTAACAGCCAAGTCTCCATAGCAACAGGGCAGAGCTGCCCAGCAGCAGTGTGATTGGTGGGAAGAGAGCAGGGGTTGTAGGGATGTGCTGGATATGGAGGTGGGCGCATGCAGAATACGCAGTGTCAAAAAATGCACAATTTTAGGTGGCCTGTGACTGTACCTCCCAACATATTACCTGAGGGTGTGTTCGCCTGCAAAATTTTGCATTCAGGATAAGAAAAACACTGAGGAAATAAAATGAGTGGGTCTCGTATGCAAGAGCACTCGAGTTTATAACATCTTAAAAATATTCAGAGCATGTCTATTTACTGCCATTCAACATGACAGTTTGACATTTCCATCTGAGTCATGCATTAAAAGCATTATATGGAAAGAACATCTGAAAAGTTCCAGAAAGTTCCAGAAGTTTACGCAGTAAAAATGTGGGGATGTTTCATAGTCATCTAGCATAAATACTTTTCTCTTAACTCTGATGAGTGAGAGTTGATGAGAAACATGCTATCTAAATTCTCAATTGTTTAACTCATTAAAACATGGTTAGTAAACACCAGTTCTGCATCAGCATTTATGAGGCTATGAGTAATGTTGCTAAATTACCGTGAATTAATGCAGTTCTGGTAAACTATCCTTTTACTTAAACTGATAGCTCAACAACAAGGTCAATATATGTTTAGATTACTTTTTGATCTGCTAAAATATTCTGTAGTCCATTGTTACATTAATTCTGCACAATAGTATTTGCACAAATGTAAAAATGCTCTCAAAGACAGCAGAATTAAATACTGTGGTGGTGTTATTTGGTTACAGGCCACTAAACATTCCGGTCTCCGGTCAGCTCTTGCAAAAAGTGGGTCATACAGTGCTGCTTTTCTGACTTGCATAAATAATATGTAGAAATTGGGGTTGGTTCATCTCACATTAGAGGAAGAGCTTCTAACCTTGCCGTCACGAAATATGTTGCAAACAATATACTGCATTGATTATATAATAAAGGCAGCAGCTGCAAATCAATACGCTGTCCAACGCCTAGCCATCAAAAAATAACTATATGCTGAATAAATAACATTATGGAAAATCAGAGTTTAAATGTGGAGACAGACAGGGTTATGCCTTGAGTGCTAAATCATTAAAATACCCCTCAAGCTGTCCGAATTCTCCTTCACCATGACAACCGAGGTGAATGCCCCCTTCTTCATAACACACACTGGTTCACAGCTGTGGCGGGTATGGGCAACATTTTGCTGTTCTGACATTTTACATCAGCTTGAAGCAATATGATCAACAAGGGACACAGGGAGATTTTAATGAGGGCTGTGATACTGACTGGTACTGTATCCTAAGAGCTCAATTAGTAACTTTTTTAATACAAAACTGAAAATTCACTTCTTAAAGCTCTGGTGCCAAAGATGCAAAGGTCAATGTATTAATCTCTGAGGTAATAAACAATCAAGGCTTTCTTAAGGCACAGAGTAAGATTGCAAGTGGTATTTTATTAAATAAAGATGTTAAATGTGTTTAGTCATATATATATATATATATTTTTTTTTCAGTATAAAAATATATTTAATTTAAACTTTAAATGTCAAGATATATTTTTAAAAAGTATTACATGGGGCACTTTTGCTTTGAAATTAATTTATTATATAAAATATTCACATTTAAATTGAAAAGTAAATAAAAATAATTTCACTCTTGAATTTTGAATGTCTTGCCAGGAAATTACGAGGAACTTCTCTGTTTTTCTACTTTTTGATTTCTTACAGTGTATAAAACGGCAATGGGATTAGAAAACAAAGTAAAGTTACTTATTTAGGTAAACTTATCAAATACATTTGTATTAATATATTTTTAAATACGTACATATCAATACATTTTTTATTTGTAATCTACTTTAAAATTGAATAAATATTTTTTTTTAGTTCCATGAGTGAGACCTCAAACATTTTCAAAGACAAATATAATACTTTTCATAATTTTTTGCAATAAAAGAATGTGTACAAACTATTGTTTGCCTTGAGACTGAGAGCAAAGCATGCTGGGACTGTAAGAGGATTGAGTGACATTGACCCGGACACAGCCTCCATGTGAATGATGATTGACAGATCAGATGAGATTTAGGTAAAGGACACTGATTTTCCAAACCGCAGAGATTCTTGCCAAGACTTCTATCACTGGATGACATTTCATTCTGCTGGGGAAGTGTTTCAATTCCATTTGCACATTAACCCATTAATGGCTCACTTGTGGGCATGGCATAGGACAGAGTTCATTTCCCACAAGCAGGAACGTTTACCAAAGAAAAGGGTCTTCTAGTGTACAAAACCCAAGTGGTTTGTGCTCAATCTCCGTCTCTGGCAATGGAAGTCACGATAAAACGTCACTTTGCCACTGTAATAAGCATGTGTGCTCCGGTGTTGCTTAGAAACTAGCTTCCCAAGCTACTAATAATATAAAGTAGTTCTACAGTCAATCATTGGAAAAAGGAGTCACCTACACTACAATGGAGCTATTTAAGGATGAAATTACTTTTTAAATGCATAACTACAAAATGATATCATTTTTATATATAATTTGAACACATAATTCAGATAACTATATTAATAACATAATATAATTGGTGACATGCAATATATTACTCTCTTTGGACCTAATAATCTCTAAAATCTCTTCACTATGCATTTAGTCATGAAAATATTGAAAACATTTTTTCAAATGACATATTACAGAAACTGAAACGAGACAAATGAAATTGATCTTTTTTTTCATGAGCTTAGTTAATCAGAGATTTTTTGATAAAGTGCTATTTTTCGTTCAAGCATTAAGGAAGGGACAGGGTTCTGCAGGGCGACTAGATCTTACAAAATACCGGTTCATTTAACTGAAATCTTTGAATGAACATATTAATCGGACTTTCCAATATGATCAAGAGAGGAAGGACATTCTTGTAGACTGTATCTGACTGCTGCTTTACACCAAACATATTCACAGTGTCAGGTCTTCAGTCAACTGCAAAGGTTATTTTAGCACAAATATTACAAATAACCCCAACAGACCGGCACTCTCCAAATAATTAACACTGTTCACATCATATAATAGGATCAAAAGAAAGTCCCATGCTGCTTTGCAGCATGCTCCTGCTCTCCATCTGTGCTCCCTGACTCACACGGCAGAAGACATGGAGTCAAAAGCAACCAATCAAAAAAGAAAAAAAAAATAAACAGATCAAATACTCTTATCTTCAGGTCCTAGTTCATTGTTCAGTTCTGGTGGTTTGTAAAATAAAGCATAAACCTGACTGGTCTTTAAACTTCCGAGACCCACTACACCAAACCAGTTACACCTAACACCTACTTTAAAAACAATTAAACTTTTTTCAGTGCTGAACACGGGTAAAAATAACAGCATTTAACGTTCCAAAATGCATTACAGGAACATGTTGGGCAAGAAAATATGTACAACTTAAAATTGTCAGCATGCAAAACTCACAAGCTGTCCACTGACTCACTTTAGCACTTCATCTTTGAGTCTTTGAGGTTGGTATGACACGGAGACATGGGGGAGGAAAAATATCGGGGTGGGTAAAAAAAAATTTCAAGGTGGAAATAATTTTTTTTAAATCTTTTGCGTTCTCCGAAAGCGAGAGCATTCATAATGCGCATATGGAAGCATCAGCTGTCAAAAGCTCTCGCGGTTCTTTGATGTTATACACCAACCGGTGGCTGCAGCTTCCGCTTCAAGTCGAACACACCTATTGTCTGTACAGATGCCAACAAAAGCGCAAAGCACTATGCAAATGCCAAACGAGAGAACAACAGGCGTGTTCAACTTTAAATGCGTTACAGCCATATCCGATGCGTTTGACAGTTGATGCTTCCATATGCGCGTTATGATTGCTCTCCCGTTGATGTTATACACCGATCGTCACAACTGTGCCTTGAACTAAGCACTGGCCGTATTTCTTTATACTTCAGTCCAAATTCAAAGTAAAACAGTTTGAATTGCTCCATTATGAATGTACAGAGAAAAGATAACAAAAAAAAAATAAATTCTTTCCACCTTGAATTTTTTTTTCACCCACCCCGATTTTTTTCCTCCACCATGTCCCTCAAGGGGCTCCGTAGTATGATATGCACAAATGTAAAGTCTAATTTTATTGAATTTAAATTGTAATTTTGTCTTTTTTTTTTTTTGAATGTTATTTAATAAAAACTAAATTGGTGGAAAATTACTATTTTAATTACAATTGTATATTAATACTTAATATAAGTATTAATATACTTATATTTATTTATAGAATTATTAATTATACTTTATATATTTTTTTAAACAAATTATTTTTAAAATAGTAAATTATAATTTCACATCAACAATATTTATTTTTTCTATAAATCACATATTTGTGTATATAAAATCTATAACAAATGCTGAATTATACAATAATTAAATTATATTTATGTCAATTTGATTTCTATTAGAATAAAATGATATGGCAAATATACAGTCAAGGTGGCTTGTATACACAGATGTTTTATGCAGATGTAAAATAATCTGGCACTGTGTGAGCAACGAGCTGCCAAGTGCATGTAAAATTTGGTCTGGACGGGGTCAAGACGCAAACACTTTTTGGCCCGCAAGCCTTGGTGTCAGTCAGTCACTGTTGGGAGCAAGCAAAAATTTCAAAGCCACTGGTGAAGCCAGACTCAGTGACCTATTCACAACTCTCTTCACATGCTTCTTATCTGCTTTACAGGGACAGAAGCGAAGGACGGAGATGATGGGAAGAATTGTACAGAGGCAGACTGTGACAGAGAGTTGCGTGAGACCAAAAAGACATGGGAATATGATAAAACAATGGCTTTTATGAATTTCACAAAAGCTAGTCTGCGTTCTCCTGGCCTTTTGATATTATTCTCAGTATTTCTCAAACCTGACCAGTCCAAAACAAACTTCAAATGTACAGTGCTTGTGAAACTGAGGCTTTCTACATTAAAGAAAACTACAGCATGGACTATCAAAAGGCTATATTATACTCAAAGCAGTCAATGTGTATTAACTTGACTTTATTCTGTGTTCACATTGATATTCTGCTCATCCTGCTGGTGTGATCGTCCCTCTTATGGGTTAACATGACCCAGAGGCCCCTGCTTGGGGCCCAGCATGTGCACCTTGATGCGGCCAGGTCCAAGCAGATGGTGGCCATATGTCCGCAGAACATGGAAGAAGAACCACAAATATGAGTCCAGAAAACTGAGCTATAGTCACATTTTCTTTAAATATCCACAAGCTCTCTCTCTTACACACACTCACACACATGTTGTTTTTTGTGATTTATGGGGACTCTCCATACAGTAGGTATAATGGTGTTTATACTGTACAAACTGTATGTGGTATTGTCCTACCCTGACTCTACATCTATACCTAAACACCTACCTCTTACAGGAAACTATGTGCATTTTTTGATTTTCAAAAAAACACCTTTTAGTATTTTTTTTAAACCTTTTAAATTACGAGGACACTGAAAATGTGAAACACCTACATATTGTAATACCTATGTTATACACATGTCATTATACAAATGTGTGTCCTCATAAACCCGCACGCACACACAGCCATCTACTCATACAGAGGGTTAATGCATGCAGTCAATGAGAAAACATATATTCCACCTACAGACTTAAAATAGAAACACAGAGACAGATATTCAGTTTTGCCTTTGGCAACAAGGAAAGGTTGTCAAGTGTCTGAGAAACAGTTAGCACTGGTAAGTAGCCTATAAAACAACATTCCCCGTATCTGAATATGCTAACTGCATAGTAGGTGAAAAAATGTATTCATATTGCGTACATAGCAGTAGGCAAAAAGTATCTGGATGACTTAGTACTTCCGTAAAGATTCCAATCTTATGTGCATATGAAGGTCAAAGGATAGCAGTTAAATGATGGGCAGTGAAGCAAGTCACATGACAATTTCATTCATGCTACACACATACTACATAAAACATACTTTTTTAAGGGTTGTGAAGTTTTCAGATTCAGAAATGTAAACATCATCTTGCAGTTAACTGCACTGGTTGCTACAACAGTAGCCTTGGACTAATATTGACGCCTAGTGCTGTGGATGTCAAGCAAACGCAACATCTATACTTTATAGAATACACTATTATGCAAGAGTTCGATAATAAGTGATCTCAAAATGTATGCCTCCATGAGAAGACCCTACTCAAAATAAAATACACTAGGTTTTTTTTAGGCTAGTGACATTAGTCTTGATTTTGAGTGTACTTATTTCAACAGTCTTATAAATTCCTTTCTATTTAAAAACAAATTAATAAAAAAAAAGTATGAAAAATATAAGGAAACATATTTAATATTATTTAATATTTTCATTTGAAATACAACAGTCCCAATGTAGGGGTTTGCACCAATAATGAAGTAAATAACCGTAAAAATGTAAAATATTGTACGAAATTAAGAAGAAATTCAACTGTACATACAGAAAAAAGTACAATTTTAGTTTTGGTATAAAACCAGTACCATGTTAGTGGTTCCCACCCATAGTGAAGCGCACAACCGTCTACCCTTAGGAGTAATACAAGACTGGAATGCTGCTTTGTTGATTTTCCCACGGTCTAGGTGTTCTATAATTAGGAAATTAAGCATAACATTACATAACCACCCTTTACGACACAACATGGCTTTTGCCTTAATCCCAGACATATTACTCAGAATAAATGCATAGGTGTGGTCCAAAACCCTCTGAAAATACCATAAAACATGCCCGAACATGTGGAAATTAGCCTAACCTTTAGGCAGCAATTACTGTTTCTCCGCTGACATTTACTCCAATTTGTCTGGCAGCAAAAATGTCCTTGAAGTCACGGCTCCTGGATATGGTGTCACAGTCACAGGTTTCATCATGCCCCAGTCAACAGCTTAGAGAAAGGCAAACCGAAACACACCTCTGGGGTGAAACATTTCTAAAGACAAATTCTGATGAACTCAAAAAAAACCCGCATCTAGTAGGAAAGGTGGGTTAAGCGGCAAAGTCTTCACTAGAAAATTGCATTTTCTTCCTTTGTTTGGTTTGTTCCCCGCTGCGTATGAGATGAAAGTGGCGCTAAATTAAGATTCACATATGAAAGGACATGACTTGAGAGTTAAACACCTTCATTATAATCTGAAATTAGACTCTAACCCAGACCTCAGCATGAATTATTTTCTTTCTTTCTTTCTGTCTGGAAAGCACTGATGCAAACAGAGAATACAGAACATTCAGACACTTCTAACAGCAATGGAACATTCAGAGTTGAAGAGAGGTGTTGCATGTACAGTTGAACTAAGCCGAGTCTGAAACGCTCCTTCATCCGGTCTATTTCCTCTGTGCCACTGCACATTCATTTCCCTCTCGGTTTTACACCATGCAAGCAGGTTCCGGCAAGTTCTGCCACAGGCAAGCAACACTCGGTTTAATTATTGCAGGGGGGTTGAGCTCGTTTGACAGGTCGACCTACTCCACTCCATTTGATATGAATTGGAGTGTGAGATGAGAGAAAAAGAGAGCAGGTACAAGACTACATCAAATACAGAAAGGGAGAAAACAACATTTTTATAGTCATCAATAGTAGACTACAGTATATCCAGCCAGACTAATTTTCTGATATTCTAATTTGTATGTATATAAAAGAATCCTACCATTTTTGTATCAAATATACAAAAATATTAAGCGGCACAACTACTTTGGCACTGATAATAAAAAAGGACAAATTCCATCAGCATCAAATCAGGATATTGACAGCACAGGAATGTTGTGCTGTCATTATAAAAAAAAACCATTATTTTAGAACATTTATTTTCTGACCATCAACAAGTGAAAACACATGTTTTTTGATATAATTATATGTTGAATCAAATCAAATTTGTAATGTTTTTCTGCTACTGGTTGTTGTAAACGGAAAGCTTGTAAATCAAACACTCATAAGAGCAGAATATTAAAACATCACCTTTCGTCTGAATTTCCATAAATGTCACTCTCGCTCTTTGGAGGGCATTCCAGCCCCTCACTGCGCTTTGATAGTTTGATGCTCACCGGCGTAGCGGTGACAGCTCCAGCAGAGGCTGTGGGAGCCGCTGGCCCACTTTCTCCAGGACTGACAAATCAGAGACACCAGGCAGAGTTTTAAAACTGATTACAAAACAAACCCGGCAGACCACAGTGGAGAGACACAGACGCTCCTCTGCTGTTAGCCTCCGGTTCTGTCTGGCACTTAAGGGGCGATCTTCATCAATTCTTAACCTTACCGATCAGAATCTGGCCGTGACCCAGAGCCTCTGGGCTCGGACCCCTGCATCCTGCATTCTCCTGAGTGATGTAAACAGCCTGGTGCATATGCGCTCTCATTTTGTGGTGACAGTAATTATGTCGCTGAGAAAACAAGCTGCAGTTTTCCTGCTCAAAGCCCACAGATACAACCCAGGGAGCCAGGAAAGCACTGACGGGAATGTTTACCATGCAATATGACTGATTTGGGTCAAGAACATGAGAAGAACTAGGAAACCGCCAGACCAGGGGGGAAAAGAAAGGACTACCCTGCTAAGTGACCCTCATCTGAAAAATGAAACTGATTTTTAAAGTGGCTAAATTCACACAGCAATGGCTTACAATTATCAGTCTGGTTTTAAAGTTCAAAGTGCGAAATATTGGTACCATAGAGCAGCAGACAACACTAGTATTATCATCTTATCGGCATAAGCAAGATTTTTATATTGTCAGCCCCAAACACTGTGAACATAGCTGGTGCGATTTACTCCATAACTGAAATTTCTGGCTTGGAATTACTCCCCAAATCCTCATAGAAATGCAAATATATCTAGCAGCTTTTGCACCTTGTTTACCACTCTGGCATAAATTAATCTAATTTTGTCTGAGTGTTTTACTATTGCCACACTGACAAGGTAAGAACTTTGACTCAGTCAGTTCCAACAGTAAGCACAATAAAACCTGTGGGTTATTAAAATTATGGATACAGTTTACAGTTGTAGTTTTCTTCACAGCTGGCATCTTTAGCTCAAGCTCGTCTTAATGTTTCCACTCATTTTCCACAGTCGTCACCCTCCTTTATAGCTTCTCTCAGAGTCCCTGCACTACCTATAGCCTGACAGTGCAATACAGCAAAACACAATAGCTGTCTGTCACTCACAGGCTGTAGAGGGATCCTGTGGAGGCCAGAGGCACTGGAATGAGCTACGGTTGAGGCCTAGAAATATCAACACATTGCCAAAACTAATGAGGAGAATAAATATGAGGAAATGATCTGCTGGGATTTGCAGTTCATTATGGAAGTTAAGACAACGGTTATAAGGCAAGGTATTTTTCTCATACCCAAAAGAAATGGCATTTCAGGATTTGTATTTATTATGAAATTTTGTATTATTCAAGCACTAGATTCATCAGAGGAGACACTAACTGCCCAGAAATGGTTTGTTTTATTTCTTCAGTTCATCGGATGTCTGGGCTGCGGCCCAATGAACTTACAATAAAAGGATTTTTTATTGGCTATCTATCATTATATAAACAAGTTTATAAGCTCATTGCTATGTGGATGAATGATTGTGTAAAGTTGTGGTTCTGAAAAATAAAAGTCAAGCCCAAAACATAGCGAGTTCAAAAAACCCAAGCTCTGTGCTTTATAAAACGAATACTAACTCTGGCATTTATGATTTATGTCTAAAAAAGATCCATTAGCATATGTGTGTAGCATAACATGCAGCCTATTATGATATATAATAGCAGCAATCACACAGCGCCTCTGTGATCAACATAAATACACTGTTGAATCCTCTTTCTCTGAACCTTCAGATAAATAACAGGCTGAGGCTGCTGTTTCATTCTGGCATACTGATAATACTTCTATTTATTGTTATGAGAATTTATTGTTTACCAGAATAAAGAGGAAAATTATTGTTCTTGAATTTGTTGCTCGTGGTAACTAAGGACATTGTCTTTTTTCTTTCCACAGTTTCAGAGAGATGCTTGACAGGAGCTGGGGAACAAGACACCAGACGTGTCATGTTCTCAGTTTTGACAGGTGCTAGAGTAAACATTGGTTTGTGCCACTTTTATTTGTATTATCAAGACAAATCAAAGCAGTAAAGGGGCCATATTTTGCATTATTCATTTCTTTAGTGTGCACTATTTTTTAAACCTACTTTACGATGCTTCTAACAAATTAAACTAAAAGATAAGGGAAACAAAAAGTTATGCATTCGATATGTATACAGTCATTCATACCATACATTATTATTTCATTTCCTATTACACTATTTCCTAACCCTAACCAAAAATGAAATCAAATAAAGAAAGAAATATGTTTATGCATTATGTATAGAAGGTATTCATATTGTGCATTACGGATATGTATTTATTTCTCAGATTTCGAAAATATTTTCCGCCAACAATAAAATGTAAAATATATTTTAATGCATTACATATGCATACAGTTATTCATATTATGCATTATTAATTTACTTATCGTAAAAATATTAACAATCTACCTTATGATGTTTTGCACTAAATCTATAATATAAATTAAATATAAAATAACTTTTATAATAAATATGACAATAAATATTAGCAAATTTGGAATTGCATGTTTACAAATGTATTTAAAATTACAACTTTTACATTTTAAGTCTTAAGTAGCATGGGTATATTTAGCCAAAAATACATTGTTCAGGTCAAAATCATCGCTTTTTTTATGCCAAATATCATTAGAATATTAAGTAAATATCATTTAATAATGTTTCCTACCGTAAATATATTAAAATTAATTCTTTGGCTAAGAACTTCATTTGGACAACTTTAAAGGCAATTTTCTCAATATTTATTTTGCACCCTCACATTATAGATTTTCCAATAGTTGTAACTCAAATATTGTCCTGTCCTAACAAACCAAACATCAATGGAAAGCTTCTGTATTCATCTTTCATATTATGTATCGATCTCGATTTTGATGTCCTAGGTCCTAAGTAACATTTTTCATGAAATAACTTCTTCAAGAAGCCTTCAGAAAGAGTGGTGGAGGGTAAAAAGAAAGTATTTTGATTGGCTGACTGCTGAGTGGACAAGGACAGGGCTCGCTGACTCATGAGGGGAGAGAGGACAGTTGGAGAGCGAGTTGGGTCAATGAATCAGCTGGAATAAGACTGAAAGGCCAAGAGAACGTGCCACTCAACGTCACTCTCAGCTGTCCCACAACCACTCTGGGTTACAGAGAAGCCACTTACCACAAAACTACACTTTACTCTGTCTATCATTTCTCATGCAACTTAAAATCAAGCCTTCCCAAAGAACAATGACTATTCATGAGCCTCTGATTCAGACAGAGGAATTAGAATATGAATAGAACATCTGGTAATAAAATAAAGGTTACAGCCCACTCTAAAACTACAGAGAAGGTAATACACTTCAACAAGGGTTCATATTTGATGTTATCATGCTGACCTTAGAGTATTATTAAGCCCTGAATATAAAACACCTTTTTTAGTTTGAGGCTGGACATTACTAAGACTCGAGACAAGAACTTGCATCAAAAGTCTGAAACCACATTTTGATGTGGTTTCAGTGGGAAGTAAAATCGGTGAATGTATTCAGAAATAAACGCTGTAGCCATGCTGCATTGAGTGCATTCACTTTCGTTTCTTTCCCTTCACACTGCAGAGTGTTATTTCCCATTAATATGAAGAGCAAAGATTTTCAGCGGGCATGTTAAAGGTGCTTTGTGAAGAAAGCACTGCGCAACAGGGATTCCAGCTGAAATATGATATCATTTGAGATGAGCTTATATATGATACAAGGTGAATACCAGGAGGCACAAAAATATATCCCTGCACAAGAAAATTGTAACATTGGAGATGTAGGCGTGCAGATCCATGTGCAGTTATGTTTATTCAGGGTCAACGGGCAGAGTAGATACACCGGCAAACAGAACAACAGAGACAAGGCTGAATCGAGGTCGAGGTACACAGGCAGGTTTTTAAGGCAGGCAGCAAACAATCACAATCCAGAATAGACAGTCCAAAGTCAAAAAACAGGGAACACAAATACGGGAATGAATGCTAAGAAATGATAGCTGGAGCAAACCAAGACTTTGCGATTAACTGAAGAGTGGAATTGGCTTTTATGCTGGTCATAATGAGTGAGTGGGTGTGGTGATGAGCTGCAGCTGTGAGTGGAATTAGGAGTGAGGCATGCTGAAAAAGTTGCTGCGTCCGAAATCGCATACTGCTTAAGTAGGTACTACATTTAAAATTGAACATACTACCCGACCGTTAAATACAGTATGAATGTGGGTAGTATGAATGGAATTGGTACGTACTACATCCGTCATGTTGATATACAGTCGTTGTCACAACAGGGCGAAAATCCGTCATCCGTTTATTTCGATTGTTTTAAACAAGTGCAATTTAATCAAAAATAAACAACGTTTTTTTTCCTGAGGTGCTAAAAATTAAAATGAGCCGTGTCTCCACTTTCTGCCATTTTTTGAATATGACGCCTCCTCTCCCGAAGCCTCATGGGATAGGCAAGTGTCCATGGTGTGCCTACTATAGAATTCGGGTGGAAGCAGTAGGTCATTCCGGGTACTTCTCGCCTACTGAATTTCGAATGCTATGAATTTGGACATACTACTCGCCTTGCATACTGTTTTTCGTGTGCTATATAGTAGGGAAGTAAGCGATTTCGGACGCAGCACGTGTGTGTGAAAAAAAAAGTGTGTTTGAGAAAACTTAATGATTGAAAAAGTTATTATTATCATGATTTTGTAATGAAATGAAATTGCCATGACTAATTATTTATTGATAAATATATAGTAAAATTGTAAAAATGTAAAAACTACAACTTGAAATACCTGTTTATTGTAACATACTGAAAACGTCTACTGTAATAGATAAACTAAATTAAAAAAAAAAAGAAAAAAACAAATCTCTCAGGATCAAGTATTTTAGAAAACTGTAAAGTACATCTAAATCCTTTAATATCTGTTTATTACCATTTGCCACAGCATTTCTTGTCAACTATGAATGATGCTGATTGCAAATATATGCATCTGATGTTCATTTTGAAAACAGAAACTTGAAATGATTTATAAAACTAGAAACCCATAATATTTGCATAACGAGTGAATCAAATTCAGAAAGCACACACATAACAGGCAGATGGCCAATATACCTGGCATTAGCTGAACTTGCTGCTGAAAAGAGTTCAGTCTTTGTCACAAACAGACACAAAACCACCGCAATCTCCAGGTATGTAAGAGCCCCCGCTTTTGATGTAGGTCACAGGCACTCAAAACACAAGGGGAAGTTACGAGCAATAACCAGGAACGACAAACACCAACCGTTTTGTAATCACACTTCTAGCACTTTCCCAGCTCTGGGCTTTTCTACGAGGCTTCTGGAGGTTCTCCTTCACTCCCTTGTACTTCTGCAGCGAGGGTTGTTGCTTGGTAACCCGAGCGCCGTATAAGTGCCGCAATGCGACCCGCAGAGGGTCTGACTGCTGCTACCGCTCTGTTTGGGGGCGAGAATAGCGGAAGGAAATAAGGGTTTGGGTCGCTCAGGGTTTCACCCACTCATTCAGGCAGGTGGTGGAACTTCCTCTGGGTTATTTTGAGAGAAGGGGATTGTAATCTATGGCAAGCCAAGAAAAAAGCATTGTGCTTTAAAGACAGCTTTGTGGAGGGAAGCTCAGTTCCCATGTGTTCCTTTAAACGTATTCACACCCTTTTTTGATACAGGGGTTGAAATGATTCCAACACAAAGAGTCTACACATTTCTAGAGACGGGATATAAGACAAAATGTGATATAAAGTGCAATGCGGGTCAAAAAAATCCTGTTAACATTTACAAACGAACTTTAATTTACAGAAAGCCAACTAAACAAACACATTTTTAAACTGGTAAATCGAGTAGAACACTGCTACTAAAATCTGTTTTGTACCTTTAAAGGGATAGTTCATACAAAAAAAAACTAAAAAAGAACTCCATGATTTACTCACCCTCAGCCATCCGTGATTTTCTTCTTTCAGAGAATTACGTTATATTAGTAATATGTAACAGAGACATTATAGTTAATAATTTTTCCAAGTTCCAAATGTATTAAAGCATAAGAAATAGCCAAGTCCTCTGTAGAGGAGACCAGGACTCAAAAATAAATTAATAAAATAAATAAATAAATAAATAGCATGAATAGACATGAAAAAAATATCAAACTTCGTAAGAATCTAAGAATGATATGATATACAATTTTGTTATGCAATTAGATAATAATTACTAAATATTATATTTTAATAAGTGTTACATTTGATCGCTAAATTAATGGCAGTCATTTTTAAAGAAAAAGCAGAGGGAATTATAGTTAAACCTTATAGTGCTCTTGTTGAGCGTGAAGTACAAGATGTTCCTGAATCAACCCTCTTGTTGATCCTGAAACAACATTCCAAGCAACCAATCAAATTTGAGGGATAATTGTTCAAGAAATATCTGTTTTAGGCTTATGTTAGGTGCTTCTACACCTTTGTTAATCAGCTATCATTTTCCACTGATTTTCGAAATAATTTTTGGGTAGGAGTAGGTTTAGGGGAATGATTGAGATGAGACTGTATTTTTGGAGAGAAAAGTTGATCCAGGATAAAGGGAAACTCCGATTGCATTTGTCAAAAAGTAGTAAGGAGAGTTATTTTGCAAAAACCGATAAATGTCAGTAAAATCAGTGTTGTAAGAAATAATTTTTGTGTGATCACCGATTTTAGGAATAATTTTTGTTGTGCATTATTGTGTTGTAATGTGTTGTGCATTATTCTCCACATACAGTATAGCACGATCTGAACCCTAAACATGTTTTGTCAAAAAAAGGAGTATTGTCCAATTTCAGAGGTGCAGAAGCAGACAAGAGTCAGGTCAGGCGACAAAGCTACTTTCCCTTTGAAAAGACACGCTACCTGAGAAGAGTTTCATCAAAGCTGACTAAAAGTGATTGAGAATTGACAATACTGACCAACTTGATGAACATGATTTCTTCAGGGTGTAAAAGGAAATTTAGGTAGATCTATAAAGGTTTTTCATGTATACAGTCTTACAGTTTATAGTTACAAGTACAATAATTTAATATAGTTATGTAAACGCATAAAAACTTCCTCAAAATAAAGAACATTGGGGAATGAGTCACCGGTTGAATGTTGTGTTTTATGAACATGTGATATGAATAAACATCTTGAAGCACTGTTAGCGTAGGGATATAATGTACGTCTTTTAACACACTACCCAAATGAATGTATAAATGCAATGAGAGCTCTCGAAATACCAGTTTTTACCCTGCTATCTTTCTGATGAGTCAGAGCTTAAAAGCAGAAGCCTCTCTCGGGAATGGCACACTGGCTGCTGGAAATATCCACAAGACCCCTGACTCACATGTCTGAACAAAATAAAGCTTTTTTTTTTTTTGCTAATTTTAGCCACCGGCTTCGACCTTAATTTGCAAAACACCTTTCAAACAACGATTTCAGCGGTGGACAGACAGCTCTGCAGTCTCAGGCTGTGATAACACTTCTTTATGACTCAGCCGAAATATGCTAAATTCACACATTCCCAATGCTAAATAGCTACAGATGCAGATTTGATCTAATACGCATGATTTAGTACAAATAAAATGTTGCATGGATAACAACATGCAAATGAACATAAACAGAGAACTACATAGTCATTCATTTTTTTTTATGTAAAGAGCAAAATAAACATTAGTGAACGCTATTATTTTGACTACAGGATAATGGGAAAGCAATAAGCCACTTTTGGGATGTGATACTCAGGATTTTACGAAGGTCGTGGTCAAACAAGCAGGGTCAAACACCAGCAAACTGCACAGGCAAAGACAAAAGAGTATATGCGATAAGCATTGAAGCTTAAAAGATTGAAATATAAGTAGTTTCTCTGGCTAAAATCAAAACACTAAATTCACAGGTGGCTTTTTTATATAACCTGTGAAGCACAGTTCTGTATTTTCTGAATCATCTTGTTCATCTCTTTTTATGCGGTTTTCATTGTTCATTGAAAAAAAAAAGGTATTTGTGGGGAAAGAAACACATTGGTTTAATCTTACATTATGTGAGTTAATGCAAGCTATAGAGGATTTCTCACACTTTCAGAGTGCATTTAGATACACCTATTCAAGAATAAATCAACGGATGCACCATTCCCTGTACTTATCATCATGAATCCCCCTAGAGAGCGTGCTCAGACCAGAATAACTTTGCTGGTATCATTCAAGCAGTTATCTGCAACAAACTTTAGGAAATCAAACATACACACAGCAATACAGTCATTTGATTTCATCATAATAAGCAAGAACAAGCACTTTACTTTTCAACAACCCAGTGACACTATTATGACACTATTATCTACACTGTAAATTACTACTAAACTCAATAAACCTGTATTATTAGAGACAAACACAAAGGCAGTCTAGAGATTAGCTAAACACACTGTTTTATGGAAAAAAAATAAAATCACGCAAACACACAGCAATACAGACATTTGATTTCATCATATTAAGCAAGAACAAACAATGACACTATTATCCTGCATGCTAAGATGCATCGATGCAATTTATTGCAGGATCATTAAGTCTCTTTAAATGGCCAAAATTAAACACAGCCAGGCCAAATACTGAAACCTCAATGTGCGTAAATCGCTACTAAACTCAATAGACCTGTATCATTAGAGACAGACACAAAGGCAGTCAGATTTACATTAGCTAAAATATCTAATAAAGTGAACAAGTGCACACTGTTTTATTGAAGAAAAAAAAAGAAAGAAAAAAAGCCCTGGCAACTTCGTGCTGCTATAGTAACGGCGATGCAGGCTTCTGTTTTGTTTTGAATATAATGTATGTCTAGATGGACATTTTGTTCAATTAAGTTTGAAGGAATAGCTCACTTAAAATGAATATTTGCTCTGATTTTACTTACCCTCGGGCCATCCAAGATGTAGACGAGTTTGTTTCTTCATCAAAACAGATTTAGAGAAAAGTTTAGCATTGCATCACTTGATCACAAATAGCTACTCTGCAGTGAATGGATACTGTCTGAATAAGAGTCAAAAAAGATGATAAAACACAATAATCCACACAAATTCAGTCCGGCGATAAACTTCCAGTGAAGTTTAAGTGAAAAGATGTGAAGGAACAATCCATCAAGGCAAACCATCGCTTCTGGCCAAAATACTAGTCCACAAGCTATAATAAGACTTCCCTCTATAAAAAAGTCCATATTTGTTAGAGCTGTTTTTCTTGTAAATGGTGCTTGATCTGTACGAGACAGATTCATCACTGGAGAAAGCAATATTATGAATTTTGGACAAAAGCAATGCTTTGAAGTTTAAAAAAAAAGTCAATTTGTTTATTACAACCATGCAGCTTTCCATTTCAAAAGACATAAATTCATGTGAAGTGACAATTATTTGTGGATTATGGTGATGTTTTTATCAGCTATGTGGACTCTGACGGCACCCATTCACTGCAGAGGATCCACTCATGAGCAAATTATACACTGCTTAAGTTCTCCAAATCTTTTTTGATGAAGGACTCAACTCTTATTCCTTTCAGGTTAGTGATGATATTTAAAAGCTTTATTAAATGCTCAGAGAATTCATGTTGCATCAGCAAAATTCTGCTCCTTTTTGCTTTACTCCATCTTTGTGGATGCAAACCCCTAATGCAGGTCTATTGATCTCTAATTATATAGTAGACATGTAATAAGCTATAAACCAAAAAACTGAGAGTTACTAAGCAGCAGTGAATTCTGCGTTTTCTCTCGAAAATAAATGATTTGTTCTAATGTAGCAGAATCCAATTAAAGTGGTGTCCAGTGAGCCTCAAGCACCGTAGCCACATTAATGGACACAGGGAGGCTGCCAGCTTACTGTTCGCTTCAGTCATTGGCTCTGCAGTACCTACTGGGCAGAGCACCACAAAACATTTCTACTTGAATTCATAAAAGTGCTCGCACACAAACTCACAAAGAGACACATTCTCACACAAGCTCAGAGTCTGCAGGTTTAATGAAAGGAGAAAGCTAGTGATGGATGTAAAAAGAGAATAGATGGAAAGAAAGTGAAAAGCAAGGGATATGCTGAGATTTAGAGTCAGTGAAAGGACAATTGAGAGAGTGGGAAAAAGACATTGAAGAAAAGACTGTGTGAAAGAATGAGGGGGTGGGTGAGACGAGGTCTGCAGGATATGGACCGGAAAAATTTGGTAGCCGAGTTAAGATACAGAGTAAAAGAGAACATTGTTGAGATTAAATGTTCCAAATGTTGGTTTTAAATATGTCCTTTTTTGGAAAATCATCTGCTTTCAGAAACATGAATTTAGTGAAAGATAATTAACATGTTGGTTTTATAAAAAGCTGAACAACATTTTAGAACGTCTATAATTAACGTAATAATTAAACAGGTTTCAGGTTCACCTGATGGAGACTGAACACATTTTGATTTGATTTTATAAGTGGTGTTTTAAAAGGGTCATACAAAGACAATTTTCCTCTAGCTAATATGATTCTTTAGGATCTTAATGGAAAGTTTGTAATATAGATTGTTATAAAATTTCTCAAAGATAGTGTAAAAAAACGCTCATTTACCCTGTCAGAAACAGCTCTTTAGAAATCACTCTGTTCTGTGTACTTCCCCTTTAAATCTTCACAAGCTCAGCTGACCCCGCCCCAGATGACCAAGAGAAAGGTGGTCACGCTCTATATGTTGTTACGAAGATTACGGAGAAGGAGGAGACGAGTGTGGGTTCACCCACTTAATCAGCGGAGAAGACAACTTGGAGCATATCACAACCTTGTCTCAGAACTTCGTCTTGAGTGACCAGGACATCAAATACTTCAGAATGATTGGCTGATGCGATTAAACTCCCCCTCTTCCTCCAATGATATAAAAAGTAATGTGTAGGGAAAAAACCCCATATCTGATCGCATTATGCAAGTTTTATAGAAGTGCTGTGCTCATTTATGTATTTCCTTTTTTTATTTCTTTATTGGATTTATTTTTCTAATTTACTGTGTTCAAAGTATCACACATTAATTGTGCGTAAATTATGAATTTATTACAATGTAATGGCAATCAACGTTCATTTTGCCCACAAACAATCTGCTGTTCCGGATTCCAACACAGCAAAAATAGACCGCATCTGCAACGCACTGCCGGACAGCAACCGTGTGCAGTTTGAACGCTCTGATCTGTTAACATGGGTGCGGAAAAAAATATGCAACGCAAACGCACTGCATACGGAGTTTATGTGAAACAGGCGTAAGACACCAGTTCAGGCTGTGTGACACGCTGCTGTCAATCAACTATTGTGGGGGTGGCGTCTGTCGGTGTGACTTGATTTCAGAAGGGGCAACTTATTCTTCTTTTAATTTAATAAAAATACTTGTGGATCTTTATCAATGTTGGGTGGTTGTGTACACACACTCCCAACACACATTTCTGTTCAAACAGCTTGAAAAAGTGTATGTACCATATGACCCCTTTAAAGGGAATGAATTGCAAGATTTAAACATTTCAGTGAGGGTTTCTACTGAGCAAATTTCCCAGCAACAAAAGCACAGCACAGTATTAATCAAGGTACCACTGCTAGACTTTAATTTTTTAAATTATAATAATTAATAAATAATTAATACTCTAATACCAAATTTGATAAGTTGGTGACCCTATGACTATGCCACAAAAATAGCTTGGGCAATTAAGTGAAAAGGCTAACAAACTGCTACAGCAGAAACTCATATAAAGCAAAAAAGCACTGTCTGAAAGATCACATGCATTTCTAAACAGATCCAGCAAGTTCGCCTGAGTCCATGGCCTTAAGCGCCCAGCCTACGCAGTCCAGTACAGACCCAGTGTTTTATATAACTGTCACAGGAAGTAAAATATCAGAGGGACTAAATTAAATTCCCAAGCCTTAACTATAACAATAAAAAAAGACAAAAAAAGTCATCATTATATCTGAATTTTAAACACAAATTCACATGAGGGGATTCATTTCCATATAATTGTATATGCCTGGATGTCATTGGTTAATGCGATAAATCATGTGTTTGTGCACTTTCTGCATTTGTGAATCAGTCTGCATAATCAAATTTTAAAAAAAGTAAGTAAACAAACTCAAAATAAGACTTTTAAACGACATGAAAACATGACCATTAGAGCATCTGATTTTTTTTTTGCGCAAAGAAAACAAAAATAACATAATTTACATAAATAAACATAAATTACATTCTTCTCCCCTGACTTATTGTCTTCCTCCAATTTAGGGAGTATTACAATGCAACACATTTGCAAGCTTTAACATATTTCAATGACCTGGGATCATTTCAGTTGTGTTGCTGTCTATGCAGTATCTGATGGCTCTCTGATTTCAACAAAAATATCTTCATTTGTGTTC
This sequence comes from Enteromius afrohamiltoni, assembly GCA_034779775.1. Taxonomy (NCBI): domain Eukaryota; kingdom Metazoa; phylum Chordata; class Actinopteri; order Cypriniformes; family Cyprinidae; genus Enteromius; species Enteromius afrohamiltoni. Next base: position 6,212,383 of record JAUYWG010000034.1, read on the forward strand.
CGAAGATGAATGAAGGTCTTATGGGTTTGGAATGACATGAGAGTAATTAATGACAGAATGTAAATTTTTGGATGAACTAACCTTTTAATGATATGGAATTTAGTTCATTAATTTCAATCATTTGACAGCCCTTATTAAAATCTCTTACACCAGTAGTTACATCAAACCAAAATATTGAATAATCCAAATATTTAATAATATAAAAAAATCACTAAATGTTTGATGTTGGACATAACTAAGTAGTTACGCTAAGGCCCCATGGATCCTTTATAGTGCCGAAGGGGGTGACTTCCTGTTTGGGCAGACTTATAAAACACTTGTTCTAACTGTGCCGCTTTAATACCATGACAGTGGTGTTAATCCACTTTGTCAGTGTTCTGGTCTTGTTCTCTAACTGCATCAAGCAGAGTCGACAAGCCCCTGGGGTTTTCCATTAGACCCATCAGGGCTACACCGCTTCATCACTGTGGGTGATTCAAGCCTATTGACCGCAGCCATACTGTCACTCCCTGCCTATTCAGAAGCCATAGTAGGCTCTAGGATGTTCATTTTCCACAGATATTGCAGTAATGAGACACATTAATTAAACAGGCAATCGTAGCAGAAGCATATCGATTTGGAGAATGATCTGACTACAAGGACTAGCTATATGATATGGATGCACACATCTATTAAATCTGTTAACGCGCGTGAACTTCCCAACACCCAAAGTTCCGGGTGACGGATTCCTAATCAGGGAGCTTGAGATTTATCTGTGTTATTAAAAGCTTTGCCTCTTTTGTCAAAGTGCTAATTGAACGAAGATCTGATGCAAATCTGCAACGGATCTTCCTTAAGAACGACTCAAAGAAGTAAGCGATCTTAGGCCAAGCGTCTGCTATGAAATGACTCTATTGTGCGGCTCGAAATGGAAATCCTTTGTAATGAATAGATAAGCACACATCTAGAGCAATTACTGGTGGTTTAGTACTGTGGCAGAATAATCAGAGCTAAACTATTAGATTTGTAATTTCAATTGATTTCATCCTGAAATGAAGAGTTCCACAGACGTAATCGGACACTATTCCTGAACACTCAGATATTACATTTATATGATGCAATATAAAACAGAAAACATCCATATTGTAAAATATTATTCCAATTTAAAATTTCTTATTGGAATTTAAAATGCAATATATTTCTTTGATAGTAACCTTCAGCATTCCTGTCTTAGGTGTCACATGATACTTCAGAATGGGGTTCAATAATAAATAAATATATTATTATTAGTTATTATTGTTCTCAGGGTTGCAAACATTATATTTAAATATTTTAGCCATCAATTTAATGCATTCGTACTGAATTAAAATATAAATGATTATGATTTTTTTTAAATCTTACTGCAAACATTTCTTGAGAACCATATAAATTAGCGTTTTAGAATGATTTCTGAAGGTTGAAAATTAGGCTTTAAATCTATTCAAATACAAAACTATTTGAAATCGTAGTATTTTACAGCATTACTGTATTTTGGATCATGTAATGCAGACTTTTTTTTTTATGATTGATAAATACCATAGATTTTATGTCAGCAGTACCACAATATATTACAAATATCTTTTACAAATACAGTTGATCAA
>JAUYWG010000034.1:6214101-6268679 GCA_034779775.1 Enteromius afrohamiltoni
ACAGTGAAAAAAAAGTATATATATATATATATATATATATATATATATATATATGTGTACTGTAAAAGAAGTGATTTCAACTAAGGTTTCAGGCCAAGTAATCCGTGGGTAAAACTTTAAGGTAATACTGCATTAAAGCCAAAGCAATAACGACCAGCAAATGTTTCTACTTATGTGAACATCAAAGACGGTCGTTTTGCTTTGCAGCTTTCCCTCCGCAGGATCAGACCCTTAGAAGTCTTTATCAGATGGGGACACTCGACACTGGTGGTTCAGCACTATCAGGGCATCATCTTTCTCTCCGTTCAGAGCTGAGTCAGACTAAAGTGACTCATAAGAGGGACCTGCATTTTGTTAAATTAGCTCATACATCAAAAGACGCAGTGAAGGTGAATGCTTCTGTTAAATTCTGTTTACACTTGAAAGGAGGTGCCATGCATCTCGGGTACACTTACACAAACATTTTATTTAGTTTGAACCACATTCAGACAGCTACTGAATGTATACAAGACTAGAAAACATTTTTAGAGTTGATGCATTGCTGCCAATTGCTGCTTTTGGCTGCATTTTTACTGTGCAAGCAGTTAATGAAGTGCATTACATAAATATTGCATCTTTTAACAAAACCAAATATAACCACACAGGTGTTAGCACCCACGGGGACCCTGACTGCTGCGAGTAATGAGAGAGTTACATAACCTTGTGTTGAGGGGTAGAGTCCCATTCGTGTCCTCTTAACAGACAGATGTTTGATGCCCTTGAGCTAAAGCATGAGCAATAGACCTTAGCTAGTGTAGATGCCGATTTGATTTTTTATGGGAATAAAAACGAGGCTGTGAGGGACGGATTTACAATCTTTGCAATGACATGAGATGCATAAAAGTCATAGATTACATGTCATTTTTAAAGCTTAGCTGTTTACTGAAAGTTTTTGGAAACAGCTAGTAGATGTTATTTGTATTTCTGGTTAGGCATAAATTCTACTTAACGCCTCATAAATGGGTGGCATAAAAAAATCAACTTTTCAAACATATTAATAAACTTGGGCCCCTTTTTTTTTAGAACCACTGAACAAACAAGTATTAGTTTGTCTGTAGTCTATTTTATTGTTAAATATCAATGGTATAATATTATTATTTCTAATTACCAAAGGCTGAAAAATATGTAAAAGAATATATTCAGGCATTAATGAAACTTGTTTTTGTAAAATCAGTATTGAAAAGGAAATATGAATGATGCATTTTTATGATCACTCTTCATTAATTAGAACTAAAATGTACATATTAAAAAAAAAAGTGTTGTAATAAATAACACATGCCTTAGCATTTAACAAATGCTATAAATAAGCATAAGCTGATCCCAACAAGCTGTCATATATTTCTATAGATATGTTTTTAATATTTTTAGTTTTAGTTCATTTTATTGACATGTTTCAGGGGGATATTAATGTAGACTAAAAATACTGAAAGGGCACCCGGTTTAATTTCTTTATCTAAAAAAAAAACTATATTTTGTTAATATGGTGAGCATACACAAATAAAAGTAGACCCTTTACAGATTTAAATGCTGTATTACTCTTATATGTACAATCAAATAGGACAGAGCAGTTCTGTCCTATTTGTTCTGGCTAAATTTAATCAAATGTCTTTTAGAGATTAAAAAAAAAAGTTTATCTGACTTCAGTTTAAATAGTAACACTCGCAAAAGTCTCTTTTATTTATTCACTAAAGAGAATGCTAGAATAACAATAATGAACCATTTTTCTCTATTTTGTATTCTGTTTTGTCCCAGTATTCAAGAAGCAGTGTAAAATACGAGATAACTCAGGCCAAAACTCCCTATTAGGACCTATAAAAACACACACTCGGGTAGATGCAGGAAATGTTTAGCCTAACATGTCATGAATTCAAGCCAATATCTTTTAAAAGTGATCTTGGGACTGAAAACAGATTTAGTGTGCTACACTGCACTAGCCAATTCAAACACTTTTATTTGGTGTAGCTGTAAGGTCCTTTTCTTTTAAATGTGTGAATGCCCCAGGAGTTAATTCAGTTCTACGACTCTAACCACGTCATCACCTTACTCACGGTTTCCCTAACGTGGCATACTCAGATTTCAAGAGAAAGATGGATCCCTCAAGCCTTAACACATTGTCTTTGGCTCTTACTTCAAAAACAATAGAACGTCTTATATAATACTGAGTAAGCTGCCAGGTTAATGAAGGCCTACGCTTGATATATAGAATTAATCAAGTAAAAAAAAAACACCATCAGAGCATCTGTAGAAGAGCAAGTCCACCTTTCTGCTTTATTCTTTAATGGCTTTCACCTCTAAAGTGCTCCTCTGCATTTTGTTCCCTGCTTAACAATGAGGAACTTGCGTACACGGATGCGGTCACAAATGTCAGAAGCCAAAACACTAATTCAAATGTAAGGTTATAAAACAGGTTCCCGGGATAATAACCGGTCACGACATCATTAACACGCAGGCTGCTGTCAGTGTTGTAGCTACAATTTTATACTTGATCACAACTGAAAGTGCACATCTGTGCGGAAGGCGTAAACACACACGCACATCTAAAATGTGGACTATTATAGTGGCCATAATTGTTTTGACATTTCCAGCGTGGCATTAAGAGTTTTGACCTTCAGTCGCTGAAAACAGTATACCTCAAAAGCCAGATCTCACTACAATACAGGAACATGCACTCGGATGAATCATATTTTATTAAACGAATCCTGCACGGATTACCAGCTTGTTAAAATTGTCATATTTTTCATGCATTCGCATCAAAAAGAATTAAATAAATGAATGTGCATTCAATTCTTGGCATCAGATATTCCCGCTTTGAGACTCTAAAAGAAATTCCATCTTGAAAAAATAATTACGCTCCTAACTAGATGATACTAAATTTGCCATGCCTAATTAAACATTAAAATATCAAAATGATTTTTTTCCCGCTTGTCACAATAGAGATGATTAGCTCATCTCTTTCCATTAATGCAAAATCACTTAATAAATTTGTCCGGCACATGATATGACTGACGTCTTGACCTTGATGTGCTCCTTCACAATGGTTGAATAATCTGCATCTTCTTTTGTTCGGGATGATTAGTGCCGCCCACCCTTGCAAGATATTGCCAGGTAGTTATTTTCCTGCAGCTTGTATTATGAGCAACCCCAATATTTCCAACAAGACAGGGTCACATTGAGAGCTTATCATCCACAAGTGTCTTTATAATTATGCAGAACAGTATAATCCTTGAAATGTGTCAGAATATGCCAGCTACGCAAGATGAAATAACGTTGTTCGGGTGTTTTCTGCAACCCCGAGGGCCTTCAATTACAACCTAGATAACATCGAAAATACAATATATGCTGTAAGACCCTTAAACACTGGGATAAAGGGGACAGAGGATATACTACAATTCAATTCTCCACCCACTACTGTCCACCTCGGCTTTCAATAAAAGGCTGAGATTAAACCTGTGCTGTTGAGTCACTGTGTCTACACCTTAAAGTACATCTCACAAGCTAAGCCGCCAGAGGCAGGACAGGTTGCCAAAGCTCTGGCCTATAACACCGGCTTTGATCCGTCAGATTCCAACAGACTGCTGATGAAAATAACCGATCCAGACCAGCATCTGCTTCCCTTAGTTTCTAAAATGCAAGACTAGAGTTAGATATACAGATATTGTAGATATTCGTCATGCAAATGGACTAAACTGTTTCACTTAATTTATAATTCACTTATTTTACCTAGCTCTGTTACACTGTCTGTAGTACAAGTTAATGAAAAATTCATTATTTTTGGTGTCATTTGCCCCAAAATATCACATCATACTTTCATATTTTTATACCTCTACTCATAGCCCTGAGCATTAAGTGTTGACCACCAGACCTTTCTGTCAATTTTCTCTAGTGTTTTACACAATTCATGCAAAAATGAAAATTCTCTCATTAATTGTTCACCCACATGTTGTTCCAAACCTGTAAGACCTTCATTCATCTTTGAAACAGATATTTTTGATGAAATCTGTGAGCTTTCTGACAAAGAGGATGACTTGCAATTTTTTGCCCTGCTTGTATCCTCACAAAACTATGGTAAAACCACTGATGTCACATGGACTATTTTAATGATGTCCTTACTACCTTTTTGGGTCCTGAACGTGGTAGTTGCATTGCTGTTTATGCAGGGTCCAAAAGCTGTTGGATTTCATCAAAAATATCTTGATTTGTGTTCCAAAGATGACGGGTTTGAAACATGAGAGTGAGTAATTAAGGAAAGAATTTCCCTTCAACATGCATTTTTATTAAAACTTTCATTAAAATCCTATCTTGCAAGTGGTGAATTACCCTTTTGTATCTGTGGCATACTGTTAAACACTAAAGACAATTTTAAACGTCCTCTCTGTAAAAGCATCCAAAAATGATGATTTAAAGCCATTAACAGTGTTTAAATGCAGTAATCTGCAACTTGCACTTAATAAAATGATCATTTTGTACAAATATATGTTATTTGAGCTGTCTAAACTTAATTAACTTAATTTAGGCAAATGAACATGTTTCATGGGTTAGCTATATGTTATCACATACTTCATGTTAACATATACAAGGACAAATTTACTAGCAGCTCTTTTGGCGTTAAACAAAATGCAGTGGAAATTTGCCACTGAAAGTATAACTCATATGCATTTGGATTATTAATAATTAACTAAAGTTTGCAGTAGTCCATTTACTGGTATTTGTGCCATTATTTACCGCACAAAAACATGTCTTACCCATTTTGCTCTGTGTTGTTAGTAATTACATACACCTGATTATCACAGGCTCTATCTGTGACCCTACGCTAATTTGTGCTGCTCTTGGTGTATTGTGTTGGTCATTATGTATATCATCTGCTTGCATCTGTGTTCTTTAATTTGTTGATTGTCAGTAGATCACCAGCAGAAAATTCCACTCTCAGCTCCGCTTTAATGGGAAGGCAGTCTCATGTTAATTTAGCCTGCTTATAATGTTTATGTTTTGTGGATACACTTTTTAACTATTTGTTTTTAGTTTTTAATCCATATGAAGTTCTTTATTGTAAATACAGCTCTAGCTTGTTTTTGCAAATTGAGGGACTAGTCAAAATGATCTTGTGTAGTAATCAATATCACACATGGACGCTGTCAATAAAGTTGTACAAGTTGTATTGAATCTGTAAAATTACTTTGAATTGCACTGTGGGTATTATTTAAAGCTTTTTATAGGTAATCAAAAAAGCCTGACTGTGTTTTGAGAGGAATTTACAGTTAATCACAAAATAAGTTTGAATCAAAAACTATTCCTGTGCAGCAAAGTGGCCTCATGACACGGTCGACTATCCCACCAATCAGGCACAGTTGGATTCACTCTTGCCCACCTGCAGGAGGCCAACATGGGTGGTAAGCAAGCAGCCTGAGGGATGACACCAGACTGAACAGTAATTCACTTTGATAGCCCACAATGCTCTTGGCACTCTTGAGAATGCCAGGGCTGCTGTGCGCCTCCGTGAAAGACTCCCTTTGTGACAGGAAAAAAACCCGCGTAGCTTGGGCTGGACTTCACAGAAGTGCTCTTGCAGAAGACCATCCAGTTTCCACCTATCTAAACTCATTGATCTAGTGACAACCTTCTGTATGTATTCTTGTTCATGTAAATATCCTCAGTTGAAGAACCTAATGGGTCACACGTCTGTCCTGATATAGTTGAAAAAAGCCCACAAAATGCACATAAAAAAAAATAATAATAATGTTTAACAATGAGAATAATAAATTCCCTCACTGATCAAAACATAAAAAATCATAATCATCAAGAAGAAGAAATAAATACTTACTGAAATAAATAGTAATAACAACAAATAATAATAAGGAACGATATAAAAAGTAATTTTTACCAACAACCATTAGATTACATAATCTATGTCACATTAGATGATTGATGTAGAATTTTAAATGGTTTTTTTTTTATAACATGGTGTGGAGTGTACTTTGATGCTTGAAACAAGGAGGACTGTATGAAATGCAATACTGCAAGGTATATTATTATTTATTATTTTCTATTAATTAAAAAAAAAATTTAATGCATATGCTGTGTGGTGAGCTTGCTGTGACATGTAAATTTCACTTTTGGATTTATAAAGTTAATTAAATAATAATATAATAACAATAATATTAATTATTATTATTGAATTAAATACAAGTTATTATTGTTTTCATGCTATTACTATTAAAAACAATCAAACAAACAAAAATAATGAATTAAGAAATATGGAAACCATATGGAAATAAATGTGTATAATAATAATAATAATAATAATATCCCCATCATCATTTTTGTTTGATTTAAATACTTGGTATTATTGCTGTGGTTCTTGCTATTATTATAATACAACAATCCATTAATAAATCAAATAAATAATTTAAAAGAATTTAGAAAATTATATTAAAAATATAGAAATGAATATATTAATCATTAATCAATTTTTAGTTACATTGGATTTGATTAACATCTTGTGGTCGTTCTTGCAATAATAAGTATTCCTTATTATTAAAATGCTTATACAATAATCAAAAATTTAAACAAATTAAACAAATATATGAATAAATAAATAAATAAATAAATATGGAAATTAATATAACTATCATCATCATCTCATTATGTTATAAAGCTACAATATATCATTCGGTTGTTGTGATTGCTATTATTATTAAGAATAATAATTATATAATTATATTGTTAATATTTGATTAACAATAAAATTTTTGACAGTTTTGGCGACTTTTGTACAAGAATGAATTTTGGTCCTGTGTTGGGTCACTACTTGATGTCAAATGTACAGTATGGGTATTAACACATCAAAGGCACATTAATAGAAAGCAAAAGCTGCTGCCAACATGCTTCTACAGCGCTATCTGATTTGCATCTTGGAGTCCACCGAGCACATTGGCAGCCACAGAATTGAGTGCAGCTTTCAGTCAGCCTACTGTATTTGGTCTCTAGCTGCCTTATCGATTATCTGTTCTCTGCATAATTAACACCTTCGCCAAAGGCTCTGCTGGCAATCCAAGTGAATTCCCACAGAGACGCTCACTCTCACATACGTCATAGGTACAGTCACAAACCCAGCACGAAGGCAATGAGTCAAATGCTCCTGTGGCACAATAACGATGGTATAGCTCGCCTGCTCGCTGATGCATGGTGACACATTTCCAAGCGCGATCCAAAAAGATGTTACAAGTCAAAGCTATCAACATCACATACTGTACATCATAAGATCGCTTTTAACTCAGACGTTGCATCAGTACATGTGTCCATGTTTCTTTTTTTAGTATTTACAGGATATATTCTACCTTCCTAATTACTTGTGTGAAATAAAACATGCAATTTAAATAAACCAACAATCAAGACTAATGAATGTGAACTAGAATAACAGCCTTTTAAAGTTAAATTGCTCCAGGCACGACTGCAGAGAAATTCTTACAATCAGCACGTATTAAAAATAAGCACATGTACAGTACTGGCTTTAATGAGGGCATTTGCATTTCCAGCGAAAATTAGCATTCGTACTAAATTATGGCAAGAAATTGTGCTTTTTTTTGTCAGTCTCTATTTTTTAAGCTTTTGGTCCAGATCTGAGTTGGTTTGACAGAGACCTCAAGCAGCAGGCGTCAAAGTCTGAAAACAGCCAAAAAAGAACCAGGCTTATGAGCATTTTGTCTCTGAAAAGGGATTTAATTTCCCTGAGAGCAAAACCACACACAGACCGCACTTCTCTATAGTGTGTATCATAATTGAGCTATGGGTCCATTCAAATGTAGATGCTTTGATATCAATCAATAGAGCCGGGGTGTGTTTATCTAGCTGGTCACTTGACTGAGAGTGGAAGGATAAGACTTGACAATAGAGGATGATGGAAAGCTAGTGGAGAGAAAACTATTTCGAAGGAGGGCAGCATTTTAAAGCCTGATGAGGAGGTTGTCAGATGCCGTTATAGGACAGATATTGACTGCAGCATTACTTTGGAGAAAAAAAAAAAATCAAATAAAACAAAGAGTACTTGAGTATGTTTTAAAAGAAGGTTTTAGTCATGTTGCAATGTGTTACTTGCCACTTCTTTCTAATTATTTGTGAAATTTAAGAACAGCCTACAACATAAAATTATAGGCTATATAAAGACAGTAAGAGTATTGAGGTGCAGAAATGTAATAATTACATGCAGAACAACACAACAACACTTACTGCATGAGTTAAATACTGGTTCATCTGTATTAATCAGCTGTGGTGTTGTTTGATTAGCAGACCAGACAGAAGTTGGTGTTTCTGTCTCTTTACGACTAAATGTACTAATACTGACACACATTCGATTTCCTTCCTTTAGTTAGTAGCTAGTTATTACCTATATTGTAATTAATACTATAAGTACATAGTATGTACATGAGGAACAGGACATTACAACAGCGACACAATAGAGAAACACTATTATTTGCTATACTTGAACAAGAGACTGAACAAAGAGACTTTGAAGCGTACGAATGTTATTAAATAGGTGTTATAAGTTAACGGCAAATTTTTCACACAAAGACAAAAAAGCACTGGATTTCCCTGATCTTGAGGTGTTTCTCAAAAGGAGAGACTCTTGTCTGAGAGAGGCTCTTGATTTAGCTCCTAACACGGTGAGGGGCACAGCGAGGTCCTCAGCTCACCGCAATACCTCAAGCTAAAGAGCCAACTTGCATCTGACTCATCGTGATGAATGACCCAATAACTTCTTCCCCACGCTTGTCCCTCTAGGTATCGGCTGTGTATAGAGTTGATCTGTGAATGATTTAAGATAATGCTTCTGAGTGTGCAAAAAAGATCGTGTGACCTTGCCCTGAGTGTCTGTGGCATGAGTACATATATATATATATACAGTCCTTACAGCTACATTTACTCTACTGTAAATCCTTTACCTAGACAAAACTGATCAGCCTTTTAAAAATCGCTTGTGAATCTCCAAATCACCAAACATTGTTAATCAACTTGTTTTCTTCTGATTAGCACTTATATTTTATTTTGCAACTAACTGGTAGTGGCCCATTAATCTGAAAAAATAAAATCCTCACTGGGTCAAAAGACCGGGTATAAAATTGTATGCCATTTTAGTCCAGTTAATGTGAAATACCAAATAAAAAAAAAAATACCTACCCGCCTTTAGTTCAATGCAACACATTAAATGTAATAATGCAATTAAATGATGCAATTTATCATAAGTGACTTACATGACGCTTTCTACCAGGACTATAGAAGATTTTTGCTTAAGGGCACAGCTCAGCAATGCTCACAGTTCACAGATTGTCCTTTGAACGAATGGCCTTTGGGTTACCAGCATGACCTTTACCATCTATGCCATCACAGCCTATACCATATGACATGTACATTATAACATCCAAACATGCTTGTCACTGAAGGACAACGGAAATGGATGCGTATATGAAAACACACATCTAAATCAGCTCTAAAACAAGAAACGTGACCATATAAATTGGGTGAATTACATAACTGTAGAGATCGCACTGAAATATTAAATGTGGAAAGGAGGAAAGCCACGCAGAATCAGTCAACACTGGAAGGATCTTCTCTGGTGTCCAGAGTGAGGACAGCGCAGGTCATGCAACTGTGTTTACAGAATCATTTCCCTGTTAGTTTAGAAAGGTTTCTGTTTCTAAGGGAGTTGGCAGGTGGAGGATACAGTACTGAATAAATCATCTGTGGGTTTCTCATTTCAGTTACTGGGAAACGTAAAGGTGTTCGGCTGTATTTGGTGGAATGTATGATGAGATGTCAAAAGCTCTCCGGGCGCCTACATTTTTAACTGTGCAAATTCTGGGAGTTTGTTATATTACCTGTGCTGAACATTTAAGAGAATACTGTAAACGTACAAAGTCGAATCTTTAGTACAACATGTGCTGTTACAGAGCCTAGATTCTCCTCAAATATGAGGAGTTTTGATGGATAACCTGCACACATCTCTGCTTTTTTAACGTAACGTTTTTCTAACGTAAACTCCATTGTAAAGAAAAGTCTGTAAAAACAGAGCCTCATGTACTGTGTTTTAGTGTTGGAATTTTCCCAATATATTTTTCACAGGTGTTTCAACCATATTTGAAATTAGAAATAGCAATAGTTGAGTTTTAAGGACAAAGCAAATGTGTGTAAAATTCATCTTTTTCTACAGATTATTTTCTTCCAGTACATGGGTAAAAACCTTTTGATCATTTTTATTTACAAGTTGTAAAGGCTTAATGCAAAAAACATATTATAAAAGTGTCATCAGAACCAGTTCTACTGTAGAGGTGGTCAAATGTATTTTTTTTTGGGGGGGGGGGGGGCATTTCTCAGAGTAAATTTTCAACAAACTGAAAACTGTTAAAAGGTCTGAAGTAAAAACTGTAATCCTCAACCTTCTACAAGCTTACGATCTGAAATCTTGGATCTGGAAAGATCAGAGGAGGAAACAAACAAACACTTTAGTCATGATTAGACTATCGCTTTAGTAGAGCACTCACACGCCTTTGATTTGATTCACAGCAAAGGTCAGACTATTGTTTGTGAAATTTACACCCAAACAGGCAGAAACTACATGCTATCAAAAATAAAGGTGCTTAAAAGGTTCTTTACAGCGATGCCATAAAAAGAAACGTCATTTGGTTCCGCAAAGAACCATCTCTTTCTTACCTTTAATCATCTGAATAACCTTCTTTCGGAACAGATGTGTTTTTTTCAGATGTTAAAGATTGTTTATGGAACCATTTAGACAAAAAGGTTATTTTATGGCATCGTGAAGTTGGCACATATAATGCCAGAAGTAGCATTAATGTATACAAAACAATGCATCATACACCCAAAGTTTAATTCTCACGCACAGCTAACAGGAAAAAAAAGAACCTGATTGTCATGACAACAGCAATATTGAAGACGTAGAGTGATACTGGAATATTAGTCATAACTACACCAGGGAGAACAACATTAATTATAAAAAAGTTCAATTTTATGTTTTATTCACACATACAAACAATTATGGAACCATTTTAGCTCTTGAGCCCCCTCAAAACTCCCCCTAAAACAAACAGTAGGCATAGCAACACCAAGATCACGTGTTGAATTCTCAGATAAGACTAATGCATGTCGCCTTCAGATAAAAGCATCTGCCAAATGCATTCATGTAAATGTAAACCTTAAGACTGGTCAAGAACGAAATGTTCCTGTAATATATGTACTTTGAGTCCCTTTGTGCTAGTAGTTAGAAAAGCTATAGTCAGTGTCCTTTTCACATTTACAGATTCATAAATGTTCAATCACTGGAGGTCATGTCTCTTCTCAAAGCATGAAATGATCACCATGTACACTGTATTAACACAATCCCGTGAGCCTGTAATAGGTGTCCGACGTCTGTTACCATTGATTTGCACTACTTCAACCTGCACATCAAGTAAGTGCAATCAGGCTTAACCCACTAAATCTAATCAGAACGCTTCTGTGATTCATTCACCCGACGTCACACCTCAATTTGTCCATTTGGTTGAGTTGAGTCAGTACTTCTTTCTCTAATGGTTAATACAAGAAAGCAAAGGCCAGGCATAAATAAGGGTTCTATTAAATCCTTTGGCTTCTCCATTTTTAATATTACATGACCAGAATCTCACTTCCTCCATTAACTAATTAGACACTATTATCATGTCATCAGCCTTTTTAAGAAAAGGTCTCACGCGCATGAATAATGCATCAAAAATGCATTATAAAGGTGCCTCATGAGGGGTCTTACATGGGAACATTTACATGACGTGAACGTCTTTCCTCCTCCAGGAGAGATCATTTCAAGGCCAAGCAATCTCAGGGCCATTAAAAGACTAATTCTTTTCATAATTAATGCACATAAATATGTGACCTCGGTGAAAGCTGAATAAATGCATGTAGACACTCTCTCAAAAACACTGACAATAAAACACAAGAGGACCAAATGCTATAGTGTTTCTTTTCTCCTTAGCTTAGTAAAGCACTACTGTTTAGTTAAGTAATGGCTTTATTGAGTTTCTCTTTTTCACTCTTGTCATGCAGTCTGATAATAATTGTTCGAAACTGCACTGGCGGTGTGGCCTGTATTTCAGAAGGGCACTTCTTGTTCCTAACTATGCTAATTATCACCAGTTATGGGATGTTTCTCCATTTTCAACACTCTTTGGCCCTGTGCTTTACCAGTATTGACTTCACAGATAGTGCTGGAGGTCGTCTCAGTTATTGACCCAAAAGGAGGGTAAATTGAGGGGAGTTGCATCAATGTGGCCCTTGACTGCCTATCTAGACTGTTATATTGGACTACAGGGTGACCAGACCAGACAATCATGTTTTAGTGCCTGTCTGGAGCACAAAGTCAATACTGCACTATAGTCTGCACATGCTTGAAAATTAAATTAAATTAAATTAAATTAATAGAAAGGGTTTTATAGGTTAAATAAAATTAGCAGAACAAAACTAAACTAGTTTCTGGCTTTTTCATCAGAAAAATAAAATAGCATTTTATTTAATTTATTTGATTTTATGAAAAATAAAATATTTAAATTTAAATTTAAATAAAATTAAATAAAATTTGGGATGTAGAAATAAAATTAACCATAAAAAGCTCAAATAAAATTAACAGAATTAAACTAAACTAGTCTGGCAAACTTTAATCCTAACCATATAGTACCTGTAGTTAATTAATATCACTCAGTAATTAATTTATATAATTACACTGTAACAAGGATACTTTAAAATAAAATGCAACCAATTAAAAAAAATACTAATAAATAAAAAAATTAATTAAATAAAAAATTAAAAATAAAATAAAAATATTTATTCTCTCTCTATTATGTTATACATTATCATAGAATTTATGTAATATCAAGCATTATTTCAACTTCCTTTTTTACTGAGTTAATATGAGTCTAGTTTAAGTCTCGAGGGCTGGCTTACAGGCATTCAATACACAGTGCAATTACTCTGATCTCGGTTTTACAGATCCCTGGATATCCGTAATCACTGTACTAAAGTTAGCAAAATCATTTCGAGAAGCAGGTGCCACAGGACTAATGATCTGAAACAGTTACAGCTCAACCACTGAAATGCATCCCAGGCTATAGCAATCGACAGCCCACATTCTGTGAGACTGCAAAGCTTTCAATGTTACAACCCTTTCAGTTTCTTTCTATGTGGTTCTTTTATTCTTTGTTTCTTTCGGTGCATCATAAAAGCACTTCCATCTTCTCGTAATCTGAACCCAGAATGCTAATTTTAGTTCACTTGTAGTGAGGCAAACATATTTATTGTTCATATACTTAGGAATAGAGATCTGCACAAAACAATAGCTTCTCAGCTTTGGTGAATGTGTGTTAGACATGAATTGCAAATAAATAAATAAACACTTGCAAAAACCTCACAAAACAATGCATAGGAACTTGTTTTAAAAAAACACAAAAAATATACTGTTTCACAATATGCTAAAATCAGTGGAGGTTCTACATTGAATTACTCCCTGGGCAAGACCCCATCTCAGTGGGCAACCCCCCTTTATAAAGGGAGGCCTTTATTTTCTAATTAATCTAATTAATAGCATCTAATTAATAATGACTGTCGCTTGCAATAAGTGGTAGAAATATCAGAAAATGCTATGTGCACTCGCTGCCAAAAAATAATGATCCCAAAACGAATTATCCATATGAAATTGTCAGATATGGATATTATGTAGCAATAATTAATTGATGTTTGACGCTGTGAAGGATAGTGTATGCCGTTATGTTTTTTAAAAATCGGCTTGAATGTGTGATATGAAGAAATAATTTCAAAAACGGATTTACAGTATTCTAAATGAAATGACTAGACTATTCATTATGTTTCATGTTTTATACCTGATTTTTATATTCTACTGCAAATATGTTTTGGTGTTGCATGATTAATTATTAATATAAAAAACACCCACACACACAAACACACTATTCCTAAAGTCATGACAAGAAGTGTGCTGAAAATCACCAATCACAAGAGCGGAGACATTTGATCCCCGATTCCAAAGTCTATTTGACGAGCGAGCAGGGTTTGAGCAGTTGAGAGTCGAGCGCTGCTTAGCACCATTCTCGCGAGAGCGCACTTTTGTGTTCTTGCGGTACAGAAATGCTCCCTCACAAGAATGCTTTTTCACGCGCGGATATTGTTTGTCTTGTTTGTTTTTTTTTGTGTGTGTGTGCTAGATTTGAAACTATTTAAACGCTATAGTCACAGGTATGATAGATAATAGAAAACCACTTAGGGGCACAGAAATAAGTTTAAATAAGTTTATTTAAAAGTGCAATTTCTGAAAAGCCAATAAAAGGTCGCTGATTCGTGACAGTGAAGTTTCTGTGAAGAAAAATGAGCTTAATAACCACGTCCAGGCTAATACAGGCAACTTGGTAGTTATTTAAAATTTGAAGGGCACAGTGGTCCAGACTAGAATACGGCCTTGATTAAAATTATAGAGCAAACAAAACTTCAGAACAGATGAGACCCTTTCCCAGTAGGGCTTTTCACCGCAATCTTCACAACCACACAACTGTTTGATCTAAATGACCAGATGAAACCGGGACAGAACTTAACAGACCAAAACGAACAGCTGCAAGACAGTGTGTGTTTCAGTCCAAAAGCCATTAATCAAGACGGAGGTCTCAGGTCAGCCGTGGCCTCCCCTTTCACAATTACACCTCCCTCTGAAACAAATACTACGCCGTCCTACCTTGAGTGCAGTCGGGGGCCAACAGGCACGTTTTTCTTTGTTAAAAAGTCTAATGTGCTCATTAATGTGCCATTATTTTCTCATTATTCCTATAACCACTGAGCATCACGATCAGGTTAAGTAACTCCATCGGTGGGAGAGAAACACAATTGAACTTTATTGTGACAATCACATCCTCTAAGCTTCAAAGTCAAGAGGTCAGACCAAAAGGGAGAAGGATGATAGAGCTCTAACGAATGTCTCGCCATAAAACATATTGCGGGAATATGAGACATTTCTGTGTCAGTTGAACTTGCTTAATGGTGCTCATTTTTTTTCATTTGATGTTTAATGGAGTTAGAGGCTTAACGTTTCATCATTCTGTGGTTCAAAGAAGCAAAGGAACTGTATGTTAATCTTACCTGTCATCACAATCAGTGGCGACATCAGTAACCATGCAAAAGAGAGAAAGGAATTGATTAGAATACATTGAGTAGTTTTACATCAATTAATGACATTAATTCTTAAATATCTGTATTCTAAAAAAACATAAATCATGACCATAACATAACATAACATAACATAATGTTTGGATATATAAACATAAAATAAAAGAAATGTATGTACAGTATGTATGTATGTATATATATATATATATATATATATATATATATATATATACACATACACACACACATACATTTATTTAATTTTTTGTTTATCAAACGATTAATCGTGATAATCGCATCCAAAATAAAAGTTGCTTTTAGTATACATGTATATGTACTGTGTATATTTATTTTGTATATATAGACACGCATAGAGTATATACAGTATATTTTTTAATGTTTAGGTTTATACATTTACATATTCATATTATTATATTTTATAATATATATTAAAAAAAAATTCTTAAATTTCTTAAATATATGCATGCATGTGTTTGTATAAATATATTCATAATAAATATGCACAGTATAAACATATAACGTGTAAACAAAAACTTTTGGATGCAATTAGACGCTTAACAGCACTAACATATATGTTATGTTATGTTATGCTATAATATAATGTATATGCACACACACACACACAAACATTACAATGATATATAATTGTATGTATACCATATACACACACACACACACACATATTTTATACATTCTTTAGACTTAAATTAAATAGTTATGATATGATACCATCATCTTTGGAACAAATCTGTTTTCGCAGTCAACTGTGTAATTGGCAAAAGCTCTGAATCTCCAATCTCAGCAATTAGCTTTATGCAAAAAAATAATAATTTTGTAAGACTGCACAAACACAAACTGAAACAGAAAGGTTGCTTAATGGAAAGCAGGCAATGTTTGAATCATATAAGAACATACAGCAGTAAAGTGTGTATTCTTGTCCATTTTATATCTCTTTCATAGCGATCCGAGCGCAGCATCCTAATTTCATAATGCATTAACGTACACTGCATCTTTTTAATCATCTGATGGTGTTATGAAAGGCTGCTCATTTTCCTCACGATCTTTCATGTCCTCTTTTTGCTGTTTTCAAGTTACAATGTCATATTCCAACTTGTGGATTGATGCCTACATGACATATAATGTGTTATGTAACACACAAGTCTCTGTAGTATCCGATGGACACTTTCTCAGGGTTATGACTGAAGGTGACAGTCACTGTCATAAAGAAGGTCTCGTCTCTTGAGCCACAGACTGTGATGACCTTGAGAATCCAAAACTGGCTTGTGAAAAATATGAAGTTTTTAAGAAATCACTGACTGAAAGATGTCACCAAAAAAAAAAAACCCAGACAGGTGGGACTGAATGGGAAGCAGAATCCAATCACTTTTGGCTTGGTCTATCACTTCCACTGTCTGAGGAACCGGGAAAAAAAAGAAGGGTTCATCACACACTTGGGTGGGGGGGTCAGACTTATGCAACAGTATTAAAAAGGCCTCAGCGGCTCTGACTGGATGACAACCATGACTAAAACCTTGTAAGGTGATATGGAGAGCTGCACATGTCATCTGAATATATGAAACTTTTTAAATATTTCCTGTAATAGTAACACTGACAAGCCGGTGGCTAACTAAGCTCATAAAGACTGTTACGACCTTGGCAGGCAACGTGATGCACAACGTGATGTGAATATCGGAAAATATTGCTCTATTTCTCAATAAAATGTCCACAAGATGGTTCACAAAGAAGGGTTGAAAGAGAAAAATCTGCCCCTGGCTTGAGTTAGGTGTGTGTTAATGTATGCTTTTATGAATAGAAAGGGTTTTATAGGTTCATATTTCACAGATTTAAAATGTTGGGATGTAGAAATGAAATGAACCATAGAAAGATCAAATAAAATTAGCCATATTGAACTAATGTAGTCTTTTTCAACAGGGAGTTCAACAGAAATGAAAAAAAGCTTGCAAATGTAAATCTAATTTAGAATGACAAAATCAATTAAAAAAAAAGAACTATAAGAAACTATAATTATTTCGTTCTGCTATTAACAAGCTTGAGTTCACACACAAAACATGACTGCTTGTCTGTCAGATTCTGTTTTTCCCATTTTCCAAGGATGAGAGTTTTTAAAGTTCAAATCCTCTTCCTCTAATCCCCAAGGAGGATCAGTGCTATAACAACAGCACATACTAAATCTAAGCACAGATAGAGCCAAGAGCATGTTCAACCACAGAAAAAGCATAAGTGCATTACATCAACATCTCAGATTTATGAGAAATTGAACATGACTTGGAAAATGAACTTAAACGGCCTTAAAGTTTACCCCTCATGGACTTCATTGCTGCGGATATCAGAAGAGATTTCTCAGTTTTGAAGGAAGCATTTCACACGGCGTTAACTCATATAGCCGCACTGAAAAATTCAAGACAAAATCAAGTGGGGTTCAAGTTTCTAAAAACAAGGAATTAAATTCAGGAATAATCATACATTTGGATATAAACAATATATAAAGTTATAAAAGTCTTGTTTTATAGATTACCTTCTCTAATGAAATAAATAATCTACCAATGCCTCTCAGTTGAGCGATTGGCTAATGCAATGCTTTTCAATGTTGCATAAGTGAAGCATCATTGATCACTGACCTGAAATCAGATAGCCTGCAGTAAATATGACAGTGAGCCAGGCTCTGTTTATCTAGCTTGCACATGACAACATTGGGTTTGTGAGGGGTAATCCCTAATACTAGTGACACGTGCCATTCTGACTGCTCTTCCTGAGGGAACATGACACATGATCAAGCACATGTGACATTGATGACAGACAGACAAGCAGGCCAGCTCATGGGAATGTAAATAAAGAACAGAAACATCCACTGATCTGGTCTCAACCGGAGTCATCTGCAAATGAATTATTAGAGTGCCTTTTTACTGATTAGAGACATCTGAGAAATGTTCAAAAAAGTTTTTCGGGTAGAGGAGGAAAGAAAATTAATTAGTGTAACTAATTCCACATTTGACCTTGCCCAAAATTGCATGTTTTTGTGAAAGGAGGAAGTGCCAATTGCAAAGTCTGCCAATATTTATTTGACAATTAAATATTCATCAGCATAATATTTATCAGCAAAATAAATATTTATACTTTTTCACTATACTGGTAACCATACAGTATGTTGGCTGTTATGCTGTTATCTCTTCAAAAGGCACAAATATGTGTTAGCTAATAAAAAGGTTTTAAGTTAATCAGTACAGTAATATTCCATACCCGCCCAACATCAATCAATCACTTATTCATTAACCTTATGAATTTAAAATGGTTTATTTTTTGCTCATTGCTTAATAAATGAATTGCCTGAATGAATTAAGTTTGTACATCTGAGCAAGGCAGCTCATTTCCAGCCAGACCGCATGACACAGCGGTTCTTTAAATAAACACCAAGAACATCCTGCAAACGGTGTTTCTTATTGGAAATGCAGCAATTATGTAAATCATAAGCAGTCAATCAATGTCATCTGCATCTTAGTTGCTAACAGACATTTATCATCCCATCTGTATTCATTGGATTGCATTTCTGTTATGTAATGCAGAGACCGTAAATTCCTTGTTTTCTGCAGTTTGATCACTGCAGGACCGGTCCGAGGAGGAATTCTGGGAACATGCTGAGACGAAAACATAACTTCCTAACTGAATTCAAGTGTATATTTGTGTGATGCAATGGCTGGACAAGAAAAACATGGTGAATTATATAAACTGCAAAATCAACAGGGAAATAAACCAGTCATTTATTCATCTTGAACCTCTGGCAAAAGGTTTGGAAACCACAAAAAAAAAACAAAAAAAAACAAAACTGATTCTGTCTTATTACGGCTAATTCTAATTCTGTAAGAAATCTGTACGTAAAAGAGCGGACAGTTTCCATAGGTGCCATGAAATGTGGTAGTTGCTTATTGCTGTGCATGAACTTATCATAATTAATGTCATTCCCATGGCAACCAAGCTGTGACCCATCACTTACACATACACACACAGAGCAAAGAGGCAAGAAGCTCTCCATTCATTCTGCAATGCGGTACAGTACCTATACTGACATACAGTACGTGATGTCTAAATGATTACGATTAATTTGCTCATTTGTCAGTGCTGCTGTTAATAACTATGTTTATGTTAAGGTATTATTTCTGGTAATAAATGTAAACTCATCCTTTCCAATGACCTGACTTCGGTCTATCAGTAAACTGAATTATCAATGTCTATCAATTTAACAAAGTCTTGTGAAAAGCTGTTTGTTTGTAAAAAAAAAAAAAAAACAATCCATCATTATAATATTTACTTTTTAAACCATACCGCGTGGCCAAAATATGAATCCAAAACCCCAAATAATGCTTCTTTCAGTTAAAAAAAGCCATCCCCTGTTGATCTCTTACATTTAAAATCACTGTAAATATTTATTGAAATATGCTTTAGACTTTGTTTGGCTTGCTTGATCTGTGCATATTTCTCTCCTGATTCAGACAAGACAATGTTTTCCCTGGAGAAAGCAATATTATGAATAAAAAACTTAATACAAAAAAAGCTCGTTTTCCAACAAATATGCAGTTTTTCGATGATATTACCTGATACACTGGAGTTATGTGGAGGATTTAAAGAGCTCTTTAGACTCTCATTCTCACGGCACCCATTCACTCCAAAGTCCCCAATGGTAATGTAATGATAAATCCTCTTTTTGACAAAGTAACAAACTCATTTACATCTTTGATGGCTTGAGGGTGAGTACGTTTTCATTAAATTTTAATTTTCAGGTGAACTATAAAATCAGGAGTATATAGCTTCTAGCTTGACAAGCTGCTATGGTCAAAGTGACCTACACATTAGTTTCTGTTTCAGAGCAGTTCTTGTTTCTGTCTAGCAGAGGAGAAAATGAGACAGCTCAAAAAGAGGTTTTCCCGCAGACAGGACATTGGGTGATGGGTGTTTGTGGTGGCACTGACCCTTTGCTCGGCCATCTGAGCCCAGAGACCTCTTGTCATTTAGATCCCTGGACTCCTCACAAACACCAGACGGCAGTCCTTTACACTGGCACAGCTACATAACCACTACAACTGGCCAACATTTTAATTAGAATGTGATGAAGGGCCATAAATTGGAGTCGTTTTGTGCTGAAACAGGAAGAGATGGAGCTGAATTTGTACAGAAAACATATGCTGCGAGTTCACGTCGCCAAACCAAAAACATCTGCTACAAATGTTCAAATATTTTACAGTAAGGTTCAACTCTTAAACAATAGCAGTGTGTTACAGTGTGTTTATTGTGTTCATTTATTGACTATGGTTTATAGTTCATTCAAAATACCTAATTCATGAACCATATTAGGTCACCAATTTCTTTTCTGTCTTAATAAATCACAAAGTAATGAAAAATTCATAACACTTCTACTCCAACTAGTACCACCACTACTAATAATAAAGAACAGATTTATACATTTTATTTGTATTGTATTTTTGCATTTTTGATATAATTTATATTATCAATAATACATAAAAGATATAAAAGCATATACTACTACTACTTTATTAGATACATTTTATTTCCTTGCATTGTTTGTATTTATTTATTTATTTATTTTGTAACATTTATTATTATTATATTTATTATATTTATAACAATAGATAAAAAGTAAATATATGTACTACTATTGCTACTAATAATAATGGTAACACTTTACAATAAGGTTGATTAGTTAACAACGTTATTAAACATGAACAACACTTGCACAGCACTAATTAATTTTATTTAATGTTGATTTTTGTGTATTTATTAAAATGCAAAAAAAGTGAATAAACCATAAACAAACGTATTTTAATCAAAGTTGACACCTTATTGTAAACTGTTACTATAGTAACGTATAATATATAAATAAAAAATAAAACAAAAATGTATTTTTGTAGCATTTTACCATAATATTTTATTAGAATAATAAGCACACATTATAACAATAATATAACTATACTGCAAGACTTCCGCCATTTATATTCATGGTGTCCTGTGCTGAACCAATTCAAACCTTGAATCTATTATTATGAGTAGAGTGACAAGCACTTCATTCACTTAAATTAACTTCACTGGAGCTGAATAAAAGTGAGCAATACTGTCACTGATATGATAAAACATGATGTTTCATAACGTTTGTAAAAAGAGCTTCAAGATTTAACGCACTTTAAATTCAAAGCTAAACTGAAGTTTGCTGTGGCACTGCATTAATGACCTACCAGTTGCATCTGTCAGGAGAGAATCATCCAAGTGATTTTCAAGAAAAAAGCACGATACAAAAGAGCAGATTTTCTCTGGAGAAATAAGAGCAAGATTCTCTGAAAACCCAAATGATGAAACCTATTTCAACACTGCGAACCAAAGTTTTCAAAGTCTATTCAGGGTTCAGATACTAAAGTAGCAGAAAGCATTGTGGTTAGCCTAATCGCCTCGGAAAAAAAGGTTACTCTTACCCAATACAACCTTTTCCATCAAAGGAGGCAGTAAATGCACATTCACGGGAATTTAACTGCAAAGGATTCATGGATTTGGCAGATAAAAGCATCAGTTAATTAGCAACCCGTTAATGCACTGGAAGGGCATGTTGTTTTCTGAACCAGCTGCCATTGATTCCTAACCGTGTGTGGAAGAAATGAACTTGTTTAAAGCATGTGAGTCAATAAGCCCCTGTCAATCACAACATAATTTCAGTCAATCGATTCACTACGATTCCCAACAAAAACAAAACGAACAATGCTGAGTGTGGTATCGACCACATATGATCCTGATAACATAACAAAACTGAGCAAGACTGTGGTTCAAACTAGTTCAAACCGATCTGGGGGACAAAACAGCTGCAGAGCGGTGTATTTGGGATAGCGTATCTAATTCCAGGGGTTTATTGATCGCTTTAAAAACACCACAATTAAGGTCAGGACATAATGAAGTGCAAAATAATAGCCTGTACTGTGATATAAAGGGTGAACGTCCCTAAATAGCACTATGAATCACTGAAGGCCGGTAAAAATAGAAAACATTACTAGCAACCACTCGTAGGTTTTACTCATGGTTCAGCGTGAGGCACAAGCGATACAGAAAAAGAGATATTAAAAAAAGGACAATGCGTTCCACCAGAAAATATCTAGCTCGAGTGGAAATAATTCATATTTGTTTTCTTCAGTTTTCTGTGGGCAGATGATGACGAGACTGCAATTTCAAATAACAAATACAAGGCCTAAATGGCTAATAATGGCTACTTGGTTTAGGAAGTCTGAGTGGCTCAATTTTGACTTAAATTGCAGCACAGAGAAATTAAATTGAAAAATATATACGAAAACAATCGGAATTATTGTTCAGGACATCTGCTATCTTCTGAAGTCTGTAGAAAATTACCAGAACAAAACAAAAATACCTATGACCTCATATTTACATAAATCAAAGAAAATGTTTAATATGAAGTGTAGCAGCATTATTTCAGCATCATTGAGGTACTATTATAGCTGTTATTAACATATATTACATATTTTAATTAATTGATATTTTGTTATTATTTAATTTTAGTTATTTTCTGTTTTATGTGTTTTTGTTATTTTTAGATTTATTATATATATTTTTTTTATATTTTACCTTTTTTTTTATTCTTCTCATTTTATTTTTTTCAGTGAAGGTTTATTTAGACTAAAATATTTTTCTTTCAATTACTGCAGTTGCCTGACATGCAGTAAAACATGTTTATTTAAGTATTTATAATAATAAAAACAATAATAATAAAACGTACTTTGACATGCAAAAAAAAAAGCAATGCAATAAAATATTGTATGATGACCCTTTTTTAATATAGTGACATCACACAAAATATACAGTTTTCTTACCCTTTACAGTTATCCTTGACACTTTAGTAGTCAATTAACACAAAGCTGATAATGGCAAACAGTGCATCTCTGGTTAAGAGTCCAGTATGAAAAACACACAGTATTTTCTCAAGCATCATTACATGCTTCACTGGCCTTAAACAACAAAAACAAGCACAAAATCAAATTAACAATCTAATTTAACAACATGTTTGACGTCAGCTCCTTTGATCCAAGTCAGGACAGATAATTGAGCATCATATACACATTAACCTCTGAAGCATACTGCATCGGATAGACCCTGCTGTCTGACCACAACAGCACAAGAACAAGGGCTGTGATTGACTCACGTTCCACCAATAAAAGATAAAGAGAGCAATCAAAACCGCAGTAATAATTAATAGGCACAATTACAAAACACAACACCCCCCAATGGCAGGGGGTATCCTCAAAGGACCGTGTCCCAAAGCTGTCGACGACATCCCACCTCCCAATCCATCTCCGTTCTCCTCCATTAGACCCCAGACAGGCTGAGAAACGAGGGATCGTTACAGGAGATAAAATTTGCTGTGATGGATGGAGTCGCTCACAGAGCCAGGATAAAAGTCATCAGACCTCGGCGACAAAATGGAGCCAGGTGTCTGCTCGCCCTGCCGCTCAGGAGAGACATATCTGAAGGACCGGGCATCTGTAACCCTTTACAAAGTGAGGTACTTTCTCAAGGGAATGGACTTGACTTTCTGTGGTTATGAGGCCTCCACCGCAGCGCTACGACTCCTGAACATTTACTCTAGAGATGGGTACAGACGACGCTGAAGCAACATTTCAGCCAGTGTCCTCCGCTGTACAAGTCATTTTGAAGTACCCGTTTACAACTGGCAAAGCAACGCAAAGCAAACTTGACAGAATATTATGGGTTGAATAAGAAGAAGAAAAGAAAAAAGAAATAATGCATAATTAATATTATATGCCAGTAAGATCTAAAACAAAATGTTTTAATATAATTGTTGTTGTTGAAACACAATTTTTGTAAGCTTTCACCAAAAAAAGTACATTATTTTCAGATACTTTGGACAGCATTCAATATATTAACACCAGAATGTTCTTTCGAAGTGGTTTTGAGGTTCAAAAACAAACCGTATATCCTTTAAATACAATACAATAAAAGTCAGTATAGCAGTAATATGTTGTCCAATTCTGCTCTGTCAAATAAAAGCAAAAAATAAAACACTATTATCCACTTCTCTCTGGTTCCAATATATTTTATGATGTGGTCTCTGTCAAACAGGATACGTAACAAACACATAAAAATTCGATTAATAAAGGACTCAGGCAGATAAATCTATATTGTTGTCCGTCATTACGACATTAAGAAGATAAATGGTTTGGCTATGACACAATCGCTTAGGAGGATCGTGGGAGAGCTCCAGTGGGAGCCCTACCCTCTCAGCGTCTGTCTGTCTCTCTCCTTTGCTGGGCATATAATGATGAATGAATATCAATGAAATACACACAGATGCTGCGGCGCCACAGAATTAAACCCAAAATTGCCAGCAATGCAATAATACAGACATTACTATTTCTTTTTCTTCCACTGGTCTTTTCTAAAAGCACCATCTTTTCAGGTTTAAAATGCTTTATAAACTAAACTATCTCTTGTTTTTTGTCATGTAGACAAGGATAATGAGTTTTTCTATTCCAAAACTCTTAGTGTAAATCTATCATGTCAGTGCCGTTCGAGGTGGGCGGCACTGTAATATCTGCAGACAGCTCTTTTCATACGGATGTGCTAATGATGACAGACATGTATAATAGACACGATGGGACAGCAGCTGCTAATATACAATGAAATGTCATTTTTTGTCTGCTTTTGAGGGCACGAGACTCTTTCCCATTACCTTAAATGTTCGCCCTGCTCCTGCAAGATTTAATAAAGCCAATGAGTTTTCTATTGCTACTTACCCCTTCATATCAGCCTTTTATTTCTGCTCTTAAAGGAAAAGTTCACCCAAGAATGAACATTTTGTTATCATATTAGCCTTTTTAAACCCATACAATTTTCTTACTTAAAATTCAAGAGAATCAAGGCTAGAGTAATCTACCTCTTAAATAAATATCATATCAGTATAAAAAGTATCATAAAATTTGTCCATAAGACTCAAATACTATACTCAAATACAATTTCTCTGAGGAATACACTTAATTTAAGCTGTGTTCTCTGATGACCTTGACTTGTCTGAATATTTAGTTCACCAATCAGACGGAACTGATTCAATTAAACTCACCATTCTCACACACTTTCTTCCCTGGACTAAAACGAGACGGGCAATAAATGATAATTGTGACAACAATACTTACAATAAAAGACAAGACTAAAATGTATTATAAAAGTAAATTTATACAGAAATCTCTGTATTTTTGTCAAAAAAAGGAGACAAAATATTACTTTGGGCTGTTATACTATGCGAGTATTCATGTGTGCGGTTAAAAAACTGATTAAACAACAAAAAAGGACAAGGTTGAACTAGATAATAAAGTTTGCAGGCAAACTTTAAGTTGGCTTGAAAAAGCCTAGTTAGAAAGTTTGAAGTAGTTAATAGAAATCTTTAAGTTTATGGGTTTTCAGTTAGAACTAGTTTGAAGTAAGTTTAAAAGTTTTGAAGAGTCAGATTACAGATAGATAAATAGATGCCAAGGACTTCAGAGTAGTTGCTAGGGTGTTGCTATCTGATTTGCTAGGGTACCTAGGCCAGTTGCTAGGGTGTTGTTATGCGGTTGTAAGTGGTGGTTGTTACTTGGGGTGGTTGCTAAGGTACCTAGGGTGGTTGCTAGGGTGTTGCTATGTGGTTAGCAATAATATTAACAATATAATTTTTTTATAAATTATAATTTAAAAAATATGACTTTTTCAAGCCAACTTAATAAATATGACAGTAATTAAAAAGTACATTTGACACAAAGCTAAGACTAATTTAAAAGACAAAGACTACAATAAAAATAGCTGACAAAATGAACACTAACTTCAATGGAACCTGAAAGCTTTTGGTAACAATCTTTTCAAAATATCCTCTTGGAACTATCAGGGGGCATAAATTACATCATTTTCATTTTTGGTGGACTGTCCCTTTAAATGTTGGTCTGTTTATTACTCATGTTACATTATAATGTTTCAGAACAACCAAACAGCAACTTGATTGCTCTTGATTGTTGACTGATTGCTCTTTTCCTTTCACCTTGCATCTTTGCTTTTGAACCTGTAAGAACAAAACTACAATAAACAGGAATGTCATCCTGTGTTTTTAAAAGTTTGGCCACAAGCCCAACAAGATAAGAGACAATTATGCTCTCGCTTCCCAAACTAAAGCCAAGATAACCCTGCAGTGAAAGGGAAATTGTGAAGAAGTGAGATTATCTATCTAGTGACCTGTGGCTGGTCCTGACTTTCTTTTGGGCTTCTTGAACGGTCTTATCAGTCCAGATGACTACAACTGCACTGGGTCTTGAGTGTAGAGTTTATAATAGCAGAAGTCAGTCTGCTTCAGAGCTGAATAAATGGATGACTGCCTTATCTGCAGCTAAGGGAAATGGAGAGGGCTTCTGAGAAAGGTTGCTTTTGTGTTGGATGTGACTAGGGAGGAATTTGTAACATGCGATCCATGGTCTCGTCTTATCAGACAAAGGCCACCTGAATAAGTAGAAATAAATGCAATATTGAACACGAAGCAAAGGGCAAAGTGACAAACCATCTATTCTTAAAGAAGTGACAAGATGAGATGACTTGGGGTATCACGAAAGGCAGCAGGGAACCCGTCAAAAATACAATCCCATCAGAACAAGCTGTAAAATCCATTTCCATCGACATTACAGACATTAAAGTGACTTTTATGTTTGCATTTGTGAGCAAAAAAATGTGTGTGTGGTTTACGTTTAAGTGGTGTCATTAATGCTTATAGCCTAACTTTCGAAATCCAATGCATTTTCATGATCCGATCCCTTTAAAATATCATCTAAAATACAAAAAAGAAAAATCAGTATATAAAAACAGCAACTAAAATATTAGTAAATGAAAAAAGTATATTTTTCAATAAAACAAAGTTTGAATAATTGTTCAAATAAATAACACACATACACATGCAAAAGAAGTCTGAATTGTATTATCCACCTGTGGATAAAGTAAACTCAAGCGGTAGAGCTGTGCAAGGCAATCCCTTTGGACCGTTTGAAATTGTCTTTTAAAATTAGAGAGCCATCTACAGTACATTACTCTACGCATGATATGGTCTATGGTGCACGCAGATGAGGCAGTATTCAACACAGCATGATGCACAATGAAACTGAGATGCCCCAGATGACCTCTCAGAGCCTAGTCGATTCATTCATTGTGGCCTGGCTGTCGGCTTGCTCGCCTTTTGCTGGGGAAAACTTAATGAATTATGAATGGGACTGAAAGCAATAAATTGGCTATATGTAAATCTATGCCTTCCAGCTAAATTATACACCAATTACAAAAGTCAAAAATAGTTTGCACGTACAAGCAACATCTTGTCAATTTCTTTCTCACTTCGTCTAAAACGCCCTCCCAGTGATAGATGAGAGTCTCAGCGTTTAATTCCATCCATGCAGCAAAACCAATGAAACGTCAATTTTATCGATTGGCATCAACTGGACAATTACACAACTGACCATCATCTTTTCTGAAAGTTACATCACTATTACAAATCTCTCCTGTTATCCTTTAGCTTTCACATGGTTTGAACCCTTATCTTAGAAACGGTGGTGTGAAATAGCAACAGTTTTAATGATAAAATCAAATTCAATTTACCTCACCAAGGTGTTCCAAAAACAAACAAGATACAAAAGGTTTGAGGTTAAAATCAACAAGTTTTAATGAGAAAATTCTGTGCACTTTTGGTTTTTGATCAGTCCAGCAGAAGATGTTTTCATAAAAAACTGATCGTTTAGAAATGTTTTTTTCTAAATGAGCCTTTGCACTCAAGAGGGTCTTTTATATAAATCTTTTAATCTTACAAAAATCTGACATACCCACTGAGCCGACATTAAATCTAAATGTAAATCGAAAAAGTAAATAATTATGCCACACACACGATAACATCTGGTGAGAATTCACACGGCATGTCAAAGAACCCATTTACCTTGGACCCTTTTATTCTGCCTATTACGGGAACCTGCCACTGGTTCAATGTACTATCATTAAACACAGACGCCCTTGGGCGAGATTCTAATCAAGTCTGAAAGAAACAGTTAAGTGTGTGCGAAACACACATTTTTTATTTTCCATGTCCATGACCATGCTGGCCCATCATAGCTCATTCTCTCTAAGATCTTCCACACAGCCTTGGGGAATTTTTTTGAGTGTACATTTCTCAACAAACATGCTGGATGCTAATATAGAGCTTTGTGAACACAATGTGTATTGTACAGAAAATCCTCATTGTGTAAATAATTAAATACATGTATTTATCTCAACAATGAGACATCTGCATTCAATTTTTCATTCAAATTTATCAAAGTGATTTTATATACATTGAACAAACGAAATGTTTCACATAAAATATCAAAATTCGACTATTTTATATACATATACACAAACATATCATTCTTACCTGCACATATAAAAATATCTAAAAAATGAAAGATGTTATTTTTTAAATGATTAGAAACTCTCAAATGGGTTGAGAAAACACATTTTTGGATTAATTAATCTAAAACCTGCAATTAATTAGAATCTTTTAATGTGATCTAATGATTACTGTTCATTTGTTTGGTATATGTTACACTGAATTACATTTTAGATTATATCCTCTCTAATTAAACTTTTATTGTTGTTGTTAAAAAAAGTGCATTAATCGTTTAACAGTTTTCATGTTTGGAAACTGCTTTTTTCTTTGACCTATATAGCTAAATCAAAAATAGACTAGCTCAAAAACAATTAAGTAAATTACTTACTTACTAACTTGTCACAAAGTGCTTTACAAAAGAAATAAAAAATGAAGGGAAAAAAATGGACATGAAAAAAAGAATAAATATATATATGTATGTACAACACCAAATAAAAATAATTAACAATTAATAATAATGATTATTATTTTTTCTAAAATGATTTAGTGTTTACACAGCCATTGCATCAATTGATTTTTTTTATTACAGCATGTTACCTCATCAATTGTACATTGCATACAAGCAGTCAAACTGGACTTCTGAAACTGAACTGATATCGGATAGTCTATTCCCAAGACTCTCACAGACCGATTGATCTCCATTGCTTCAAACCAGGTTTGGTCTGTTTTAACAAGCTCCTCAGCCACACAAATGATCCACAAACACAACGGCCTACTGTGACTGACAACCTGTGACATCCAAATAGCAGTTGGCCTAGTGCGAGAGCTATGACTTGGTGGTGGAGAAACCCTGACGAGAGTTAACTAAATATTTTCATTCCATATCTCTCCCCAGTCATGCTGTTAGCGATAAATTGGCACTGTTGGAGCCCTGTTAGTTTCTATAAAAATCATGGAAAGTTTGCTGGTCTGTTAAAATCTACCTCATGCTGCATCTATAGATACTGTATGAGAAGGTAAAGCATGTAATTAGCTCTGTCTACAATACCCACAGAGATTACTGCAGTGTCACTTGTAGCGAGACATGTACTTGAGGCCTATTTCAGACACCACAGGCAAACCACGGCTCAAGTCTCTTGCTTTACTTTGCCCTGGTCTTCAAACTTACTTTATATTAATAGAAAAATGGAAAGACAAATGGAAACCAAAAGTTACCTATATTTGAAATGTAAAGGTTATGTTTAACATTTAAAAGCAATTTATTTGATTTATTTTTAGATTTGTAAAACCAATGCTCTAATTAGCTTGCTGGTAATGTGCTGTGCTTGAGAGGTTGATGGTAAAGGCATAAAAGCACTCTTAGAAAAGCATGATTATATTCATAAAGATGGAAAAGAATTATTTGAAAACTTTTTGTATTGAGAAAATGTGTAACTATTATTGTACTATTTAATATAATATACCGTTAAAGACCTTTTTAACAGCAAGGAAAGAAAATTGAACAAAATGAGTTGTATACCAACATTTAGAAATCGAAAACTTCCAACCGATCATACTTCATAAATCATTTTACAAAAAAAGGAACGTTCTTCCTCTATACTGCTGACTTGTTGTCCAATGCAAATGTTGAAAGATTTTACCTGCGCAAAAAGTTGTTTTCTGTGAAATTAAGTGAGTTTGGAAAGAAAAATAAACGTACCATACAAAACATTGAATCTCTTGAACATATTTCAAAGATTCAATCCAATGAGTCATGAATATCAGCTAAATTAATCGACTCGTTTTTGTTTATGAGTTTATGATATCAACCAGGTGCCTTGCATCCCATCATATTCATAAAATCCTGTGCACCATGACTACCGGATATTATGCCATAGCCATCCAATTAGATTTGAACTCATGATTTCAGCCAGTTCTTGCCATTATCGTACAATACGCGTTCCACGTTGTGTGGGTGTGCCATCTGACGCAGAGACTCATTATGCCTTTCCCTAAAGGTCTCTCAATCTCCACCTCCATCTTTCTTTGTT
Organism: Enteromius afrohamiltoni; assembly: GCA_034779775.1. NCBI lineage: Eukaryota > Metazoa > Chordata > Actinopteri > Cypriniformes > Cyprinidae > Enteromius > Enteromius afrohamiltoni. Next base: position 6,244,837 of record JAUYWG010000034.1, read on the forward strand.
AAGTACCCTAGATCCGGCATGCTAGAAACCCAACAGCGACATACCTGCAGTGCACTTCCTCAACTTCCTCCCAATATCTTTCTCTTTCTCAGATGAGAAGACACTTCCATCCATCAGGGCTGTCAAGTGAGTGGGCCTCTAGGCACGGGAGCCCTGTGTGGGACTCGCCTCATTTCCCTGCTCTGATTAGCCTGGTTCGGCACTAACACTCCCCGCCTCCCCGGCTTCCTCCTCTCGAGGTGTGTGCGTCTGTGTGCTTTGTACCGCAATAAAGAGCTGTGGGACTTTAGAAACAGTATGAGATTCTCATTTTTGCATGGTCTATAAACTACAGGGACCCTATCCAAAGCCAAACGTGACACTTATTGTGACATTGCTTGTATGCAGATGCGTGACTGTATTGCAGACCATCTTATACTGTTCTTCAATTTTTTACATCTGTTATTAATATCCTTCTCAGATGACTATATGTAAAAATGCTTTTTTATATTCCCAAAAGTCAAAGATGCTCCATAAGGTGACATACTTTTGTTTCCAAATATACAAACATCTGCATTGCATGTTTGTTTTTCCTTTAATTCAATTCAATTCAATTCAAATTTATTTGTATAGCGCTTTTCATGATACATATCATTGCAAAGCAGTTTTACTCCTAATGTTTTACAGTATATGTAGTAGTAGCTTGTACATGTACATATGGCACAGATGTGAGGTAAAGATCAATTAGTAATGTAATCGAACAGACAAGGAACATTATAAATTAGTAGCAGAGTTACTATTAGTAGAGCAATATTTGTGATATGAAGCTTAAAAAAAGCTAGCACTTTCCATAAAATGTGTTTAAGTAGTTTGTTCTAATGAACAACCTTAAAAATATTTTTTATAACTATCCCTTTAATACTACGTAAACATGTCATCCATAAATAAATATTATAAATAATTATTTATAAAAGAAATAATTATAAATGTCAAAAAAGATTAAATTATGATTTTTTACATTTATTATAATTATTAATGACAAATGCCGAAGTGCTAGTTATTTACTGTGTGTTTCCATATCATGGATGATGATTACACTCTCAACAATCCCAAAAAATGTAGATGTATACAAACCGAGGGAAGAAGATATTGGAACAGTCAATGAAATAAAGCGAGAACCAATATCGTTGTGGCGTTTCTGAAATGGAGAGAGCCTCACGAAAACCTCAGTCTGAACAGAGACTCCGTGCTCGCATGTGTTTTAACAGACGTGTAAGCAAATATATATTATTCATTGTGTAAGTAATAGTCACATACAGGTGGTTAGGTGATTAAACAGATATAAATTATTAAAATAATTAAATAATTAAAATATAAATAAAGCTTTTTCATCCGTGAACATGATTTGTGAAAACGAAATCTCCCAACATTTAATGATCAGTTATTGCATCATCGAACTTCGCCTCTGTTATTTATTTGAAAATGCAACCTCTAGTGGCAAAAACTTACATATTTTGCCTTTAATCAAAGTTAAATGTTAATTTCTATAAAAATAGAAGTACTATACAAAAAAATCTCTAAAAACAAATACATTTTATCCATTGAAATGTGTTCTAAATAAACATGAATTAACAATGGTACAACGGTATATTTAAATATCAACAATAACCTAGATTAAAATGAAAATTCCGCCTTAATTACTTAAAGATATTTTTAAAGATTTTGAAGAAGCATCAAAAAGCTGATGGTCCCCACACACCATGAAAGTCAACAGAGACCATCAATGCTGGCATTCTTTAAAATACCTTCTTATGAGAAAGAAAAGGTTTGGAATGCCACGAGTTCAAACAAATTATGACAAATTTTTAATTTTTGGTTGAACTATCCCTTTAGTAAGTTCTTGACACATTCTACAAAATGTAACCACCACAAATAAAAAAAAACATGAAAACTAAAAACCAAAGTGTGTTACTGTGCCTGTTGTGCTCGAGGACACTTGAGTCCCAGTGGACCCCGTGAGCCTCTGCTTGCTGAATCATTTGGTGCGTCTGCTCTCAGGAACAGCCTGGCCTAGTTGCAGCTGTACGCTAAGTAGGCTACACAGCCCGGCCTGGCACCCCAATAACCTACAACTCCTTCAGAGCATCCCCCACAGTCCTTCTTGTTTTTCTCCTTTCACCGTAACTAAAAAGCCCTGGTAAGATGTGTAGCTGTGCATGTACAGCATGTGCTGTTTGTACATAATCAGCAGTGGGAGAACCTACTGTGTGGATAGTGGGAGATCCCGTTACAGTATCAACAAACTCTGGCTGCCTCAGGGGGCCTTTGCCATGTGTGCTTACAACAGAAAGGAAAGGCTCACAACACTATCCATCATACGGACAGGTACATAATTTACAATACATTTATTTAAACTAAGGTCAGCTGCTGGTTTTCACTGCAGTCTAGTTTGATAGCATGATGTTAAGCAAACAGCTATAAGGAAAATCAAAGCAGTGTGGTACTTTTAACTCTTTGAGGATGGAATAAATTAAAAGTCGATCTTTATTATGATATATATGAGACACATATCTGTTGTTTTATTAAAAAAAAAAATGACATACAAGTAAATATTCCAGAGGTAAGTGGTGTATTGGCAAAGTTAAACAACTGAAGCAACACCATGATTGATTCTCTGTGCCAAAAAGCTGATTTCATCCCTATAAATAGTTGATATTATTCATACCATCAATATGGTTCTTATGATGCACAACCATGATATTTTAGCAATTGTCATAATTGCAAACTGCAGATGGTGTTGTATTCGACATTATTACTGCACGCAAGCCCCATATGGCACAACAAACTGACAAATGTATGGGGTTTTCCATGCAAGAACCCCATTTCCATCAAATCATTTAACATAACAAAAGTTGCTATCCAGAGTAAGCTAATTTTTATAGAATGTGTATAAAATCATAAATCACATATATTTAATATATTTAAATATTAAATCAAAGACGCCATGCAAATTCATTTGAAATGTATTTGAATTCAATTCAAAATTTCTAATATTTAAGAGCAATAACATAATAGCAATAAACTTTAAATTCATAATAACTGATTCCACTGAATGACTCACAATTAGGGTGAATAATGAAAATGTACAATAATGTATGAAAATATTAAATAACTCCATTAATACTTAAATAATCTTATTCAACATCTTTTGATATGCTAAGATGCAAGTGATCTTGATTGAAAGAAATGAAGACAAATCACAATTAGGGGGCTATACTAACTTTTGCTTTTCTATTTAATGACACTACATAGCCAGCTGCACTACAACACCAAACTAATGTGTTTTTTCTGTAATTGATGTTTAGAGAAACAATTTCATACAATTTGCAGAGAAATCTGAAAAACGAATTAACCAATATATTTCTTCAGTTTATCATGGTTCTGACAAAACGAAATGCGGCTCCTTTCTCAAGTGCTAAAAGGTCCAAATCGATAAAAGGCACTGTTGTGCTCTCATTCCTGAAATATTTCCACCTCTTTCTAGGTCTGCATATGCCGCACTCCCCAATCACTGGGTATTGCAACCCAGATACATTTGCTGCTTTAAACAAATGTTGCAGAGGGACTGTACGTCCCATCAAATGTGAAAATGAGGAGTTAACTTCGGCTACACCTAGATATGAAATTTCACAGTTATGAGGAGTGGAGAAAGGAGGCGGAGGAGGACGACGACGACGACAGTTATGCAAAGCCAAAAATGCAAGCATAATGCAATTTCAAATGCCAACATGAAAGCTGGTTTAGGGATCTGTGAAACGACCCCGGAGTGTGTGCCATATTTCTGAGCTGACACATAAAGACGGCCCACGGAGCAACACCTGCTGCTGCCAACTGGGCAAGAGCTGTCAAATGAGGAATATTTCCCAAAGTTAAAGACAGGCAACAACAGAGGCCTCAACTGAAACTGGTTAACTTTAAATATGTACTAAACGCTGCTCTTAATATATTCAGCCACACCACAGAGATGGGAAATCAAGATACAGTGTTAATTTTGTGCATGCAAGCTCCATCAATTTTAATATGAAACTAGCATATGAATGTCTCAAAGTTACATTCATGACTAGAGCCATATATAATCACCATATAGAGAGCCATATATAATCACATTTTAATTTATGCTTTAAAAAAATGAAAACGTGACTATTTGGCACAACTAGTGACACCAAATAATTGCATAAACTAAAGAGTGCAATTGATAAGGGGTTTTGATTGGATGTTATGCGGTTTTGAGTAGTTTTTAATTGTTGCATAGTTGCAACAAATGTGTTCTGGGTGGTTTCCAGGGTGTTGCTATGGGGTTCTGAATGGTTATTTTACTATGTGGCCGCTAAGGTGCTCTGGGTGATTGCCAGGGTGTTGCTATGCAGTTGATTACGGGGTTCTAACTATCTCTTATTTTACCAAGTTGTTACAAATGTGTTCTAGATGGTTTCCAGGGTGTTGCCATGCGGTTCTGCATATGGTATTTTACTATGTGGCTGCTAAGGTGCTCTGGGTGCACGTTGGGACAGTGTTCACTCAAATTCCAGTGACATGATTACGTGCAGTGTCAATCGACAAGATAGTAGAACGACATCACTTGAATTAATAAACAACATGCAAAACCAATGAAATTACTTTTTATTCTCTTTAATTACATCATTCTGTTACATGTTCTTACAACATTTCAGCCCAGTATTAATTCTAAATGATAATTATGTGTACATTACCAGTCTAGCATTATGTGTTTATGTTGAAATATAAAAAAAACGGTCCGTCTTTTCAAATCTTGTCATTATATTTAATGCGTTCTTTTATGTGGTTTATTTTTCACTAGTTTCTGAAGTGCATTGTGAGTTTTTTGAGGGAGCGAAACGTTCTAGTGTACTGGAAGAATTTTGCGATTGAGACTTTAAAATGGCCGACTCCCTGATCAGTGCCCTTACTACTGAACAAGGAAGCTGATTATATCCAGAGAGAAGGGGCCAGATTCACAAAACACTCTTAAGAAGAAATTTCTTCTAAACTGCCATTTTATTCTTAATGTGTTTTATTCTTAATTCTGTTTTGAATTCTTAAAAATTCTTCTTAAGAATACTCTTATCTTTTTTCTTAAGGTTGTTCTTAAGACAAAACCTAAGAAGAATTCAAATTCTTGAATCTTCTTAAATATTGTCTTAAATATCTTCTTAAAGTTAAGATAACTGTCAACTTGTCGTAAATACATAAAGGGTAAGATTTTTAATGAAATTAATATTTTTTCCAGGTTTTAATCAATACAAATGTAACAAAAACTTGTACGATTCTGAGTAGCTACTTTCTTCTTTCCTCAATAAGAACCTCGAGCGAAGTTTTTGTTTCTTTTCTTGTCTTCCATATCAAATTAACGGAGTAGTTATGCTTTCCTATGAGTAAATGTTTCTTGTAATGGTTAATCTCATGCGCTTACATTCAAACGCTTCCCAGGGATGTGGTTTAAAACAGGGTAACAAAGTGATACAATTAAAATGTAGTGGTAATGAATTACGAATTTTTCAAGAATTGCACTTAAGAAAATTCTTACAAACTTCTTAGAAATTATCTAATTTATTCTTTAGACGATTTTCGTGAATCTGGCCCAAAGTCATGAAAATCTTCTTAAGATAGAAGTTAAGAAATTTCTTAAGATAACATTGAACAAAATCTCTCACTTCACTCTTATGCTGTGAAAGAGAATATCAGCCACCGCTGTAAAGAAGAGCTCCTGGCCTCATGAATTACAGCAGTAGATATTATGAAGAAAGTAAAAAGGTCACACATAGTATAGACTCAGACCAGAAAAAAGGGGAAACATAAAAAACATAACAAATCATATTTAAAGCTGAACCCCAATCCGGGCACTGTATTACAAAATGTTTCTAGTGATATATTATGAACTGTACATTTTTTTCAGTTGTTCTTTCTCACCGCCTGGGGCCTTCCTTTGAAGATAACAGCAATGTCTAAAATATGGCATCAATCAGCTTGTCAAGTGTTACGTATTATTCTGTAATTGAGCATACGGATGCAACTGACTCATACGCAGTTATGAGCGACATAAAGATGACTTTTCTTTGTTCACAGTCCATCAATGAATCACTTAATATGCACGCTCACACATTTACAAACAAACCCACTGCTGGAATACACAAATCCAGTCAGAAAGCGCTTACGTGATACTGTTGACTCAGTGAAACGTACCAGAGTCCTACACATTTGGCAGGAGGGCAAACAATGCATTGCCACACACAGACACAAGCTTATTTAAACGCCTCTCATGCACTTTCACAAGTTCCTTGACAAAGCTTGAAAAAGGTTACACATCTTCACATCTATAAATTTAATTTATTCTTTTATCGTCATGGTTATAGTTTCAATGGGTGCCAACCAACCATGGCCAAGTAGACAAATGCTTATTTAGCTACATTTGCAAGATTTTTGAAGCTGTCTGATAAAGCTTTTATCTTATGTCTGAACCTTGCACCCTTAAGCCAAAAAGGCAAGCCCTGCATCAGTATCAAAGCCAATTTTACATCCAAGCCGCAAACATACGCAGTTGCTCATTTCAATGATGAACAAAAATGTAAACACACTCAAAATATCTCTTGAGTTCATCCAAATGTCTTTTTCTTTCACTATTTTTTTCTATTTCTGTCTGTCATTTCATCACTTTTTTCAGGTTTCTTAATGAATATAACAACAGCATTTATTCAAAGGTGTCTTTACTATCGCTTTTTATCAATTTAATTTAATTAAATCTTTGTTAAAATGCTTTTGCTTTAATGTTTTTAATGTTTAAATGAATAAATACTGACCCCAAACTGTTGAACGGTAGTAGGTATTGTTTCAAAAGATTTCTATTTTGAATAAATGCTGTTTAAAATATAAATTACATTTTAAAATATATTAATATGTAAAAGTTTTATTTTAAATCGCAATAATATTTCAGAACATTACTGTTTTTCTGTCGTTGTTATTGTTGTTTAAGAACTATATTATTATCTTTATAGTGGTCGCGCTTATTGTGAACTGGCATTAACTCTCCCGAAAGTGTAAAGATAAAAGAAGTTCTCCACATTCCCTAAAGAAACACTATTAGCTTGCAGGTTCCTCTCCAGTCAGGCAGTGGTAATCGAGTTGGACGTCTGACTAAACGAGAGGAAACAACGGAAGGTGTCAGAACAGCTGGACTGTGATTCCCACAGCAATGGAGGTAGTGGAACTGAAAGTCCTAATGATGACATTTTGTGCAATGTGGCAATCATTTAATGAGCTTTTTTCCTCATCTGCACCCACATCACTCTGTTTCCTGTAATACCCAGCAGTGAATGTTTACTGCAGCGGCAATATGAAGGGACAAAGCTGCCTTGATAAATGGACAGCGAATGCTGAAACGTTTGATTTGTTGATATATTTGTGAATTACGGCTTTTATGAAGATAAAACCGATTCTGGAGACAGAATGATGGTTTGGTTAATGATTTCCAGAGTGGATAATGCAAGGTGAAGATCCCTTAGCAACAGAGTGAGTGGGTGTATGAAAAAGAGAGTGGAAAAGGACCAGGGAGGCAGGAAAATGGATATAAAGTGAGCGAGAAAACAAATACAGTGTGTGAAAGAGAGAATGCCGAGCTGCTAAGACTTCACACAATACTTTTGTGCTGCTTTTGATGGAGCTCAGCTTTGCTGATTCACAGTTTTTCACACCTCGCATTGTTTAACTGATCATCCTGCTCAGGAATTTTTCAAAAGTAGAAAGCTGGGTGTTTGAGGAGCTATATTATGAAGCTTTAAAAAACATCAGTTTGACGCAGAACTATTGTATTTCTCTGAGGGAACTGTAGGCCGTTTTTTACGTGTTTTGCCATTTTTATTAGCTTTAGATTTCTTCAAAAAAGAAACAACAAAGTTTAACAAAGATCATTTTTAGCCAAGTTTTAGGTCTGTATACTTAGCCTACGAAATATATACTGGACTACAAATTGTGACAACAAGCCCCAGCCTTCCTGGTGGCTTTTGGGTACAATAAAGTAATGAAGCAGACTGTGCAAGGTGAGCTTTTAAAGCATCTTGACAATGAAATGAAAGACTACCAAAATATGAATCTCTCTTCCAAGTGGTCTCAGGGCAATTCTGACAAGAGCCTCTCACTATGAAGCGGGCGGCAGGATGGTAAATTGCATTGTGGGAGCTGGTATTAGGTGATGACACCAGAGGTTAAGACTCTCAAATCCCCAGCCCATCAATGCCAGGCTGTGAAAAGTCACAGACTACAAGCCCCTGCTGATCTTGCATTTATGTTTCTTTGGCAGAAGGGGAAAAAATTAACTGTCTATGGGCCATCATATCAGTCAGCCTGAGGGGAAACGGAGATAGATTGATGGTAAACATGGGGAGTTTCTCCTGTGGGTAAAGGGGAAGAAACAGATAAAGAAAGATGTAGGAAGAGCAAAGCCGTAAGACTGGTTTCTGTTGCTATGGCAGGCACAGGGTGTGGTGAGCAGCAGTAACTGTGCAAGCAGCCTGCGTGTGGGTGTGTGAGTATTACCGATAAGCATGTGTGAGTGTGTGCAGTGTGTGTACACATCTGCATGTGACCGTGAGAGTGGGCAGCACGCTGAGAGCATATGCATGTGTGTGCCAGTTGATTACTGGATGTGATGAGATGAGAAAGGAGAAAACTAGAGGTGACCTGCAGTGGTTTATTCCGGTTCCCATTCCCACCACACTACATCAGTTACTCTCAAGTCCAGACCTGTCAACCCTAAAGGCACGAGGGTGTTGGCTCCCTAAAGCCTGAGCGGGCACAACAAGATAAATGCACAAAAGCAGAAACAAACAAATAAGCAAATAAATACAATAAATAGATCAAATAACATGCAATAAAACTACATTTCTAATATATTACTTATTACCAAATATATGTACACAATTTATTTACTATATAACACTGAACAAATTTAATTTGCTCATATTGTAGCTATTTATTTACCATATAAATTAATCCAAATATTAAAACAAAATATACAACTTCATTCTTATTTATTTTTAGCTAATTCTGTGCATTTATTATATAACAAAGTCAAATAAAATAGCAATATATAAAAAGTATTCGTGAATTTATGTGTATATTAATTAAATCATATATGCAGAAATTAAATCTTCAATGGGTTTTTTTTCCAATATATAATTGATTTGTGTATATTTATTTACTAAAGAACCAAATAAGCGCAATTAAGATAAAATACATGAATAGAACTATATGAATAAATCATAATAATATTTTAAATATATTTTCAAACTAACACTATTTTTGTGCATTCATTATATAATAAGTGATATATAAAAATAAAAAATATATATAAAATGTGTTACTGAATTTGTGAATATTCCATTTATAAATTCTACAAACTAAATATTAAATTAAAAAGCAAACATTGAAATGTACAGTAAATACATAGAAACAATAAACAAATAGAAACAAACAAAAAAAAAACAAATAGTATATTTTATTTTATCGTTAACTACTTTTTGTGTATTCATTATACAATATATACTAAAATTAAATCTCCAGTATATATGTATTACTCAAGCTCTTTTTGTATATTCCATTTACTTACAATAAAACAAAATGTGTTAAATTATGATAAATACATACATAAACAAAACTATATAAATAATAATATAACTGAAAAAAAAAGTATTTATTTGATTATTTATTTGTTACTATTTGGCACATTCATTGTGCAATACATAAAAGCGGCAAATTTATTTCTATCGATTATGCACTGCCAAAATATATGCATATACTCTGTTCATTTACTTTAAAAACAATATTTGTAAATAAACATAAACTGCATATCAATAGATGGATACATACAGGTAACAGGTGTAGTATAACATAATGAACACCATGACCACATCAGTCAGTACAGGTGTAAATTGTAAATTGTTGTAGCTTAATGGGTGGTGTACCTGCTCTGACTTGTTGTGGATTAAACCAGATATGAGTCCAGCTCAAGGCAATTTCCCAATCACAAACCCAACCCCTTTCCTCTCCATCATTTCCTCTCAAGCATACGATCTTTCATCCCTAAAGGAGATGAACACGTAGTTGTTTCGCTGTCAGTGCACCCACAAACCCCTCTGCCACCCACCTTCATCTTTCCAAGTCAGCCTAATTGTTTGTTTCCTTCTGGCTTCTGTCGCATGAAGGACGCTATATTATTTTGCCAGTTTCAGTGGACTCTCCCCTTCTCTCCAGGGACTGCCAGCAAAACAGTAATTAGCAGGACTCTGAGAAAAAGAACGGGAGGGCTTTTGAAAACTGTTAATTACAACTTTGTGAGCATGACAAAAGGGCAGACACGGTAAACAACACAGACACTGATGCCACCAGAGCAAGAGACACTTGAATCACAATATCTACTATCACAATAAACACTACAAAAGCTTTGAATACAGATGAAGACTGTAGGCATATTACTAAAATGACATATTACTGACATATTAATGACAAAAAAAAATACATTTTTGTATTAAAACTACTCAATGTTTTAATCTGCCACAATGACATTTTGTCTTTCTTAAAAATCCAAAAATCTCATCTAGGCCCTTTTTTCAACACAAATTGATATGTGATTAAGTATTACTTAATCACAATATCATGCAATTTTAAACGACTGACAGGCCTAACTCACATATTTCAATACGCTGCTCCTGAAAGCATTTCAGTTCAATGCAATAAACACAACTGAGCAATCCAGTGCACTTTTGATATCAGTTTTTCCTTGTCATTCCAGATGGTCACCATGTCAGCTCCAGGCTGTAACGCTGTGATTCACAATCACCGTCGGGGGAAATTACAGGAATGATTCATCAGCTGTATTACAATAAATATTCTGAAAGCAATTATTATAAAACCTTGTGCTGCAAATGCAACTAAAAATTAAAAAAATGCTGCAGATTTCTTTTTTTTTTTCTTTTTTTTTTTTAACGCTAAAACAAAACAGTAGCAGAACAATGAACAACGTGAACAATGTGTTTTGTAGTTAAAAGGACAGACTGTTTCCTGTCTTTCCGCCAAAATATCAGTGGTGGAAATGCTCTCCACTAATCAACAGCATCCTGCTTTCAAAGGAGAAGGGAAGGCACTGCTCTTCCGAACACAACCCAGAATTCATTACGGTGACCTGAATGCTTTATTCCAACCCATCTGAACACAAGAATCAAGCCAAGCAAATTAACTTGTGTATTACTGATTTTTTGGTTTGCCTTCCTCATTTCACATTGATCAAACTGTGACTTTGCTTACACATTCATAAAGAATATGCACAGTTAACAGCAACCTATTACACCTTGTTGTACACACAAACCGCCTTAAAGAGATTACTCTTCTCATGTTGTTTCAAACCTGTATGTCTTCCTTTCTTCTGTGACAAAAGAAAAATTTGGACCATACAAGGGGAGTCAATGGAAGTGTGTTTTGTGTTTGTTCCACAAAAGAAAGCCACACAGCAATGGAATGACATGAAGGTGTGTAAATGATTACATTATTTTCATTTTTGGGTGAACTATTCCTTTAAGGATCCAGAAACTTCCTGTATATTGCATTATAAGTGAAGTAGGGACATGTTAGCTGAATTCAACAGCATTTGTGACATACAAAATACCCGAGAGGAATGCGGGAAACACGCATTAGCACACATGGATGAAATGTAATCTTGATGATCATGAATAATCGAAAACCATAGCCATATATTCAAGTTTAAAAGAAAAACTGCACAAATTTAAGATTTCTATTTTCGGCGGATGTGAAACCCGAGGGAAAAAGAAAGAAAAAAATGTTTCACCATGTGCCTATGTACAGTACACTCACACACAGCCTTTGGGGTTCATCCAGCGTAGGGCCTGAAATAGCTTGGAAAGACGAGGCCACAGAGATGCCCGATGCTTTAATATGCAGCTTATGACAACAAAGTTATTCATTTACTTCCCACAGAGCGACGTCTTGCTAATGGCACCTCTGTCAAAGTCTGTTTTAATGGAATTCACTTCGCTGAATCAGAGACTGAAAATGAAGCAAAACTGTAACAGTCATCTGAATAATGCAGAGCTTGGAGGAATGTAAAATAAATGACGCATGGGGCTTGCAGAACTTCTGGGCATGTTTTAAAGATTATATGAAACATTAAACCATGGTTTCAATGGAAATAAACTATTTTGTAAAGGGCGAATGCAACAACTGCGTCTCGTTTCTACTATGTCACGTAACGTCTACTTATTCAATCCAAAAATCCTGACTATTCTTGACTGCTGACATTAAAGACTCAATGAAATCAAAATAAGGGTTATGTGCTGTGAAGCAAATGTCTATTATCTTTGAGGACACACATATCATGTATTTATAAATATATGTATATCCTGCTCCTCAAACAATACATACATACAATGTTATTTAATTGCTTTAAAATGCCTTAAAGTCACAATATGCAAGATTTTTGTAATAAAATATCCCAAAACCACTTGCATAGTGTTATATATTTCATGCAGTTGTGTGCATATGTTATCTCAAAAGTTCTGTAGGATTTGTAAATTCAAAGAAATTCCTGTTCATTGTGATCCTATCAGTAACGTGCTATCGTCAGTTTCCCAAAAAAGTCCCAAAAATCCCCCAAAAATGTAGATGTATACAAGCCAAGGCAAGAAGATATTGGAACAGTCAACGAAATAAAGCGAGAAGAAATATCGTTGTGGCATTTCTGAAATGGAGAGAGCCTCACGGAAACCTCGGACTGGACTGAGACTCCAATCTTACGTGTGTTTTAATAGACGGGTGAGCAAATATATATTATTCATTGTGCAAGTAATAGTCATGTGCAGGTGGTAAGGTGATAAAACAGATATAACTGAGCTTTTCATCCATGAACATGATTTGTGAAAACAGCATCTCCCAATGTTCCACACTCCATCATCACATTATCAAACTTCACCCCTGTTATTGTTTTGAAAATGTGACCTCTAGTTGCGAAAACTTACATGTTGTATAATGCAATTTACCAAATTACACAACTGGCTTCACAATTTTCACTTTGTATCTTTTTTGCGATTAATCATGATTAACATAATTAGCATGATTAACAGCGCTAAACAAATTCTAGTTCAATTCAGCAAATGTATTTACATCAGAAAGAAAATTAAGTTTAGTGGGTCTTTAAAGAAAACTAAGTGGAATTCAACTATATAAACACATTTTACCAACTCTTTTAATCTCAAAAACAGGTCAACGCTGCAAAGATTCATCAGGACATCATTCTCAATTCAAAATTGTCCCCACTACAAACACTCCTCCTGTCTATAGAAAAAAAGAAGAAGAAAAGAAACAAACAAACACTGCGACAGCTCAAGGCTTTTGTTGCTCATGCAAAGAACACATGCGACTTCTGAACAGTCTTGTAATTATGCAATTATGATGTAGACTGCATCAACACATTTGAAAGGATTGCGCGACTTTAATGTCAAAAGGCAGTCAAGGACGCAAGAACTCAGTGTACCATGAAAGCGTGCTTTTGAAATCAGTGTTCCTCAGTGGCAGACTTCAGATAGATTGGATTTAGCAAAATAATCTTGCATGTCAATATGGAGAATCTGCAACCAGCTACATGCTCCACTGGCGTACAGAGACTGAAACGTGACTGCAGAAAACAAGAAATGAAGCACGCAAAACGTGATCTGCATTGCCTTTGGGAATGTCCAAAGATCTCCATAAAAGATGGTGTTCATAGTGGATGAAGCAGGTTTATCACAGAAATTACATGTTGCATCATGTTCTGCGTCATTTCATTGCGCTCTTTTTAATTTTTTATGTAAAAGCCTCCTAAAAAAGTTCACAGCATAAAAATAAAATGACCAAAATACTACAAAAAAAATTCATTAATTAACTGTGTAAACCAGTCCAAGTAATATTGCAGTGCATCTATGTCATATGATTGGCTGATTCTTCTGTATGTGGAATAGCACTGCCTTTTTGTATTTGCAAATCGTCCACAACATAAAAAAAAAAAAAAATGAATAATTAAAAAACAAATAAAAAAACTCAGACATGGTATTGGATCATGACTAAAACTGAAATGGCGAAAAAATTGGATACACAAAACATGCCATACCGGTTATGAGCAACACAATATATAATATAATATATATTGTGAGATCCATATATAATTATGATATAGTATAGCAAGCATAAAAAATGTTTTCTTCTTTTTTTTCCACTACTGGTCCATTCTGAACAGTGTACTTAAAGTTAATCTTCAAAAATCACTGTTAAATGTAATCCTCAGCAAATCTCAGAATCAACATCAATTCTGTATTTTAAAATAATCATATATTTAGTTAAATAGATTTTATTTACCAAAAAAAAGTGTGATCTTATTAATATCGATCACATAATGGCAACCCAGACATAACACGAAAACAATTATCAGTTTATCGACCAGAAACAGTGCATCATAAATCAAGGGGTATCAATGATTTATGAGTTAAATGCTCCCCACAGGCTGGTGTGGAGTGGGAGAAATCTGGCTGCAAGCTGTCCGTGCTGAAGCCCTCGTGAAGAGGAGTGTTGTAGAGAATCATGGCTGACAGTGTGTTTCACCGTTGGCCTGAGCTCAGCGTGGGCTCAGAATACACTCATCAGCCACCTGCTGGAGCAGCATTCCTACAGTTTAATCCTTCAGAGAGGTCAGGGGGCAGTACACCATGCACACTGACTAAGCAGACCCCATCAATACACCATGTAGCAGGTGCCAGCATTTACTAACTGAAATCTTTCAAAGAGTAATCCGCAGCCGATTAAACCTCAAACCAATATGTAACTAACAGAACTACATGGCAGGTCAGAAACTAAATAACAGAAATACAGCAAATACAAAAAGATTTTTGACATTAAGGCAAGGTCAAGCTTAATCAGAAGAGTGTGGGAGGAATGATGGGAGTTACAGATTAATCGTGACTAACACAAGCTTTGGTGTTTTATGTTATAATGGCTATCATTTGACTATAGGATAAGACAAACCAAAAATGTTAGCCTTTACTGAGCCTCATGTGGTTTTCAAACCCATATGACGTTCTTATAGGATTAGATTGTATTATTGTAGATTGTACAATTGTAGAATATAGAATTTGGAAAAGCATAAATCTGAAATGTTTGATTAATCTTGTTTGGTGTTTTAAAATTGGTAAAATGGATTTCAAGGGGTGCTATTAAAGCACCATAAAAATATCTTGTGCATTTTATTTCAAAGTCAGACTTCTGCGTCATTCTTTTCAATTAATCAGTTGATCTGCTTCAGAAAAAAAAAATTGTTTTAAGACTGATCTGATTCTTAAGCATCAATTTACAATCCAGTCAAAAAGGATATTACCATGCAATTCTGTGAATACAGAAATAAGCAGATATTTTTCTTGAGCATTAAACCAGAATATTGTGCAATTTCTGAAGGATCATGTGACACTGAAAATCAAGTTTTTACACAAAACAAATAAATAACATTTTAAAAGACATTTAAATATATTTTTTATTTTAAATAGTAAATTATTTCACAATATTACTTTTTGATTGTATTTTTGATCACATACACATGGGTTAAACATTGAACGTGCCACCATTTTATTATTTATACAAGGTGCTGCTGACATGAAATTTTCACCAGATGTCGGTAACAACCCACGTAATCCATACATACAAAGAAATCAAAACAAATACGTTTAGAAATTAAGTTATGCATAATAAAACCAAATGACACAGAAAAAGTATGTATGAAAAAAGGGAAGTGCAAAAAGCTATGGAAAGGCAAAACACAAAAAGAAATATACAAGTAATTTGAAAGCAATCCTGCACCCTGTCAACTGAAATTAATATTAGCTGGTTCAGTCAACACCAGGATGATGAAGATGAAACAAGAGTGGACACTTCAGCAAGACAATGATCCCAAACACAGCCAAGGAAACTCTCAATTGGATTCAGAGAAAGAAAATAAAGCTGCTAGAATGGCCCAGCCAATCACATGACTTGAATCCAATATAAACCTGAATCCAAAAGTGCATAAATGCAGCTTTGATGAGCACAAGATACCTCTTTCAAAAATCCTACCCATACATATTAGCTGTGGATATATTTTTTGGAAATGACACATAGAAGAGGCAACACATCAGTAAAGAAAGTCAGGCCTCCGGCTGTTCTTCAATGCATTTTAAATCATCATAGTTGACTATTATTGTATTGCTCTGTCCTAAATCTGCCATACATCCAACATGATACATCAAAAACTTGGAGCCAGCTGACCGTCTGTTGCATTGGTATCGAGTTCAAAACACCCCAAAGCAACATTTCACAAGCACATTTAGGCGGTGAAACTACCTCTCACTTCTCAGACGACTTAAGGGACACATTTCCTGACTGACATGTAGCCTATATGTGCTTGACAAGTAACAAGTGAAACGAGTGCTGTCAGCAACTCATGAAAAACAAATTACACCAAAATCGAGGAGCGACATTAGCTATACATCAATAATAGATGTGGAGGGACAGCTTGTGCACCGAACGAAATTGAAGAGATGCAATATTTTCCGGGAGGCAACAAAACCCCTTCATATCAAGAACTAAAATTACATTTTCTTGGCTTATCTGGGACTCACAGTCTGCTATTTTGTGGCCCTTTCGGATTTCTACCACCTACATATAAAACACAAAACCCTATCAACAGTCCTTCTCGCTCTTTTATCCTAATATTGGTGTCTTCACGCTAATTTTCTTCCAAGTTTCTCATTCCACCGTCTCATCTCATGTCATTGCTCTTTCAGAATCATTTTATTCACCTTTATCACCTCTCTCCACTCAATTCCGACATTGTCATCTTTTCAATTTGTCCCTCCACATCTTTCACTTTAACTTTGTCTCTTTGTTCTCCTTCTTTCTTGCAGCAAGAGAGCATTATTCCTGCAAATGGTATGTCAGTTCCGTGTGTCGATAATCAACCCTGCTGGGTTGGCCACGGAAAATTGACCATAACCACTATTCAAGCAACTATACACTGCTGGACAGCCATTCTTGTGTTCAAGAAGAGTAGAGAGCAGGGCATGAAAAGAACGAGGTGTAAATGGAGAAAATGAGATAATCAGTGGAGAAGCCTACATATATCAATCAATCAACAAATCAGCATTGCATAACAAGCTTAGACGTGCTCATATTAAAAACAAACAGGCTGCTTACTGCTTCTAGTCTAATATAAGGTTAAGATGTAGGAGCTGATCACCAACCAGTGCTGCAATTACTGCTGCATTCTGAGAGCTCCTAAAAAACAACACCAATTTACTTCAAAACTGAAAGGCCATTGAAAAAACATTGAAAAAATACAAAAGACGTTGCAGAAAATCAGTCAAAGTCAAGTCACTGAATGACCTTCCATCAAGGTCAAAAATATCAAATATATTAAAGGAACAGATTTCTCGAAAAAAGCGTCCAATAAATTCTTCAGTTACAATAAATGGAATGTATGTATATAAAAGCCCCATAAAAAAGTGTGACCCTAATTTTTTGCAAACCTAAAAAGAAATTAATTTGTAATAAAAATTTAAATTAAATTACTCCAATTAAAAAGTTAGGGTTTTTTAAAAAAAGTTATTTTGTACTCACCAAGGATGCATTTATTTGATCAAAAAATTCTAATATTGTGAATTATTAGAACTTTTCTGTTTTAATATAATTTAAAAAAGAATTTATCCTTGTGACAGCAAAGCGGAATGTAAGGCGTTAAGTTACTTAAATTTTCAGTGTTACATATTAATTCTAATACGCTGATTTGGTGCCTATCAATTCTTATTATGAACAATGTTGAAAACAGTTGCAACTAATAATTTGTGGATAACAGGATATATTTTTTTAAGATTCTTTGATGAATAGAAAGTTCAAAAAGGAGTGTTTATTTGAAAAAAATTTGTAACAATGTAAAAGTCTTTACTCTCATATACTTAATTACACTAACCGTTTTTAAAACCTTCAGCCTCCAATCATTGTAACTACATAGAAAAAAATGCCTTATTGTGTTCTACAGATGAATTAGTAATGACACGACGGTGAGTAAACAATAACAATTTTCTGTAGCTACAGAGAATTTGCATAATGGGCATAATAATTATGTTAGCTGTTCTATTGTGTATAAAAGGGGCGTTTATAGGGTGACCACAGCAGATGACTGCCACAAACTGTGTTAATGTGAAGACAGATATGCAGCTCTGTTCTGTTCTTCGTTTACTCTCCAACTGTCCATCACATCAGATTTCCAGAGAAAGCACAGGCCTGCATAGAGTGGCATTTTATTGTAGGAATCTTTATGGCTTGCTGGAATCTGGCTCATCCGTAAAAAAAGACCTAGCCCAAACTGATAGCTCAATGTGTGGTTGCTAATCACATTCAAAAAATGGACAGGAACCTTGAAGATTACTAATAAGGCTTCTTGATTATGCCATCAAAATAACCCCCTCATGGCAGAAACCAAAATCGTGTTTCAACAGGTGGAGGGAAAAGGTACTGCGGCACACAGTGTGACACCATTCCTGTTGTGTTTGCACCTGTTACAGTGTCTAAATGAATAAGAAGTCTGAAAACAAACATCCTGCTGGGACTCACTCGTGTCCTCCCACAGAAGTTATTTATCTCCCAGAGAAATAAATAAGTCAACAGTGCTGCAGAGAAGCAGACATCATTTATGAGGCTGAGATCATACACAATGTTACCAACCGAGGAGGTGCAGTGATCTGATTAAATAAATCGCAAAAGGTTGTTTGCACAGTGATGCCACAGAACAACAGCTCTGGGTTGCACAAAGAACTGTTCTCTAGAACCATTGTTTCTTAATCTGTTACTTAAAAATATCTTTTATGCAACTGGAAGATTCCATGGATGTTCTAGATACTGGTATAGTATATAGTAAGAATGCATGTTGGCAGCTATTATGAAACACTTTCCATTGTGTTGTCAAAAAAAGAAGGCAAGTATGTAGGAGGTAAGTAGGTAGATGGTTATAACAACTGCTGACTGACCTCAATATAGGTTTGTGACTGAGTTCAGGTGCATTTTATCATAACTGCATCATAAAATCATCAGAAATCAACGACAAAAAGTCCATGATTTGTTTAAATAAATAAAAAGCACCTTCTAACTATTCAGGTTAACCGTTCTTGAGACTAAAATAGGTAATAGGTTAATTTTAAGGTTACCCAGTTACATTACACATACTTAGTAAATTATGTATAATTACTAGAAGCTATCCCAAACGTAACATTATAAGTACCTGTGGTTAATATTACTTATTCATGTAATTACACTATAAAAACACCACAATAAAGTGTAATTATTTACCGCTTGCGTTCTTGCCACAAATGAGATGCTGATACGGCTGCAAAAGACCCCACAGCTCCGAATCATTATTTATGGCCTGTTCCAGGGACTCCACGGAAAACTTTGGCACTCCGTTCTCTTTCTCCACCAGCGCGCTCCTCTGCACCCGGCTAAACAGCTCTCGGAACAGGCTCTCCATACAGGCGCTCAGGTAGATCGCCGCGTGCTCGTGGATGCGCAGGGCCACCCGGCTATCCACCATCCACCTGAAGAACTTCCCTACGGAAAAGACGAGTCCGCATCGGGCAGATTTTCCCCGGCTGAACTTATCACCCGTGTTCATGTTGTACAGCGACAACGCACTGAGCGCCGCAGTGATGCAGTTCACGGAGATGGTCCACGAGAGAACCATCTTGATGGCGCTCTGGATCTCGTGCTTGGTGCATCTGGCGTAACGCAGACTCAGACGCTGCGCTTCCCGGGCGATCCTCACCAGCGCGCGGCTGACCAGCGCGGAGAGCTTGGCCAGGATCTCCCGCGACGCGTTCCCCACGCACAGCTCCTCGTCTTTGCGCAGCGCGCCTTCCACCTCTCCAAGGCTCCACGGCACGTCCTCCTCCAGCTCGGGCAGCTTGGCGCACTGGCCCGAGCACTCCAGGATCTCCGTATCTTCCGCCAGGACTGTGTTGACCGTGTCCAAACTGTTGTGTCTGCTGTGCATGGATTCAGTCAGATGCCAGCAGTTGCCCCCATGCGCATACGACAGATGCGTGTCCGAGCAACAGAGCGACACGCTGGACGACCTGAAGGAATCCGCCGCTCCACCATAACCGGAATCGAGCGTTAAATCCTCCAGCGTCCTCGCAGCTGTCTTACCCTTGCCTGCCATGGCTGCACCTCATAATGTTAGGCTTATGCCTGATATTTTAAAGAAAGCCCAAAGCGCGTTCCTGTGGCGCGCCCTGTCCTCGGAGCAGTAGAGGAATGTATTGCCAACAAATTTCACACGCAAACACAATCTACAAGCGCGCAATGACAATTCGTTCAGTGTTTTGGTAAGTCACCAGAAAAAATCTCCAACGCGCGCCTCTGCTCCCAACTTTGGATGAGTAATTCGAGAGCACAGAACGCCTTCACCAACCACCGCATCCTTTACTGCAAAAACCACTCATCTGGGGAGGAGCTATGCAAATAAAGCATTCAAAGGAGGAGGGGCTATGCATATAAATCAGTCTCATGGAGGGAGGGACTATGCAAATAACTTATGATCAAATCAACAGGCTCCAAAAGTACATGGGTGCCTTTTCCACTTTCAAATAGTAAACTCAATCTGACAAATAGTCTTATACTTGCGTATTTCAAATATTAAAACTGTAATCCTTAAAAAAACACATATTTATCAATATCTGTAAAAGGTGACATGAATACATATATTAATTATATTATTATCATTTGTATTGCTATAATATTATAAAAGTATAAAATATTATTCTATGTTGTATTTAATGGCACAGGGAACAAAATGATAACCTCATAATCTTTTCTAAACACTCTTCTCTCTTTCTAACTCGACATGCTTCTCTGTAGCCGAAGGATGTTTACGCGGTGATGCTGAAATTTGTAGATCAAAGCAAACGCTTGCACAGACGCTGCACCTTTCATCTATCTCTATCCATCTAAACTTTAACTTCAGAACTGTCAAAAAAGCTCTGGAATGAAACAAGCATGCTGTACAAGAATAGGTTTAAAAAAACGTCTAAAGGCTTTGTGAGTTTAACTATGCAAGTGTTCTGGCGTGAAAAGAATCTAATTGTTTTGACGTGAGAAGTCTTGCAGTCTGTCTGCTTATCAAGCTCATTATTAATACGCATAGAAGGCGACATTTGGCGCATTGATGGAAAATTGTTACGTGTCTGGCGCCCTCTCTAGGTGATACTGAAGAATAGGCTTTATTGTGTACTTGACTGGCTTCTCTGTCTGTATTTCAACAGCGCACTTGTCTTAATATCTCACTATTCCTCTAAAAATCGGCTAAAAATACAAGTTTTGTAAACAAGGACCAGGACAAAAACAGAAAATAATACCAAAAGTCATCGAGAAAATTACTAAATCACCAAATATTACACAGAACACTAGATGTAAGTGACACATTAAAAATAGTAGATGAGCCACATTTAGCAGGGCTTGTAAATATGGAGGCAAATCAATTTGGCAGGAAGATTGTATAACTGATTTCCACTTGACTAAAAACATGCTTATTGCTATGATTTCTGTCAGTGTTCCCGTCTAGTGTTTTGTGGACTTCTCTTATGAAGTGTTTCTCTCTGTGTCTATATGTTCTCCTGTGTTTGTGCTCCGTTACTCACTTGTTGGTTCCCACAACAACTCATTAGCTTCTACTCCTAGTCATTACATCATTATCTTGTGTACCGTTTATGTTCAAGTCCCCACCACGTATTGTTCAAAGCGTTTCCGTGTTTGTTGCTTTAGTGGTGTTTTCAGTGTATGTCTCCTCTGTACCGATCTCTGCCTGGTTGTCTCTCTTTGCCTCTGCACTTTGGATTTTGTTGTTTGCTGATCGGCCAACCTTTGCCCATCTGGATTATTCTTGTGTTTTGCCTTTGCCACTCCTGTCTGACATTTTCTGACCCTGCCTGTTGTACCACGTTCTTTAATAAAAGCTTGCATATGAATCCATGCATCGCCGCCTCGTCCGTTACACTTATTATAACCATTATTCGCTTTTGTATGAATAAAGATATACAGTGGGTAAGGAAAGTATTTGGACCCCCTTACATATTTTACTATGTAAGTATATTTTTTTATATTGCAGCCATTTGCTAAAATCATTTAAGTTCATTTTTTTTCCTCATTAATGTACACGCAGCACCCCACATTGACAGAAAAACATTTAAGCAGATTTATTAAAAAAAGAAAAACTGAAATATGCTCAGTATTTAGTAGAAGCACCCTTTTGATCTGTAATACAGCCATGACTCTTTTTGAGAAAGATGCAACAAGTTTTTAACACCTGGATTTGAGGATCCTCTGCCATTCCTCCTTGCAGATCCTCTCCAGTTGGTGGACAGCCATTTTTAGGTCTCTCCAGAGATGTTCAATTGGGTTTAAGTCAGGGCTCTGGCTGGGCCATTCAAGAACAGTCACGGAGTTGACTCCTTTGTTATTTTAGCTGTGTGCCACTGGGTCATTGTCTTGTTGGAAGGTAAACCTTCGGCACAGTCTGAGGTCCTGAGCACTCTGGAGAAGGTTTTTCGTCCAGGATATCCCTGTACTTGGCTGCATTCATCTTTCCCTCGATTGCAACCAGTTGTCCTGTCCCTGCAGCTGAAAAACATCCCCACAGCATGATGCTGCCACCACCATGCTTCACTGCTCGGACTGTATTGGACAGGTGAAGAGCAGTGCCTCCACACATACAGTACCGCTTAGAGTTAAGGCCAAAATATTCTATCTTGGTCTCATCAGACCAGATAATGAGTCCCTCAGGAGTTTTTTTAGCAAACTCCATGCTGGCTTTCATGTGTCTTGCACTTAGGAGTGCACTTAGCTGCAGTGATGGTTAACTTTCTACAACTTTCTCCCATCTCCCGACTGCATCTCTGGAGCTCAGTCAAAGTGATCTTTGGGTTCCTCTTTACCTCTCTCAACAAGGCTCTTCTCCCCCGATAGCTCAGTTTGGCTGGACGGCCAGCTCTAGAAATTTCTGGTCACCTCAAACGTCTTCCATTTAAGGATTATGGAGGCCACTGTGCTCTCAGGAACCTTAAGTGCAGCAGAATTTTTTTGTAACCTTGGCCGGATCTGTGCCTTGCCACAATTCTTTCTCTGAGGTCTTCAGATAATTCCTTTGTCCTCATGATTCTCATTTGCTCTGACATGCATTGTGAGCTGTAAGATATAGAAAGGTGTGTAGCTTTCCTAATCAAGTCCAATCAGTATAATCAAATACCTGAGTTAAAAATATGAGTGTCACAGCACAGGTCTGAATACTTAGGACCATGTGATATTTACATTTTTCTTTTTTAAGAAATCTGCAAAAATGTCAACAATTCTGTGTTTTTCTGTCAATATGGGGTGCTGTGTATAAACTTCAATGACTTTAGCAAATGGCTGCAATATTGCAACAAAGAGTGAATACTTCCTGTACCCACTGTAGCTTATTACATCAGCCTTGCACAAAAGTTCAGTCATTATAAAAAAAAGTTTTGTTTTTTTTTAATTAAAAATCTACTTTGTGCCTCTGTTGCATTTAATTTAACACTGTGTCATAATCTTATTATAATAAATCGTATTTATCTGATCTTTGTATAATTTCTAGTGCTGTCAAATGATTAATCGCGATTAATCGCATCCAAAATAAAAGTTTTTCTTTACATAGTATATTTGTATGT
>JAUYWG010000034.1:6281224-6297026 GCA_034779775.1 Enteromius afrohamiltoni
TTTATTTGATGTGTAGGTTACCATCATTTTCTTTCTGGAGGGTGACTCCTCTAGAAAGGAAATGATGGTAACCTAAACGGGTGGGGAAGGGACGGCGGATCAAAATTTTTATACAGCTAAAAAAAAATTTTTTTATATCAAGAAGCATAACCCCTGCTGGACATGGTGCCGGGGCTCGGGGGGGACCCGACTCATCCCCATCCCTTCATTCACACAACACTCACACATTACGCGGAGATCTGGCTGGGATTGAACCAGCAACCTCTGAACCATGAGGCAGTGCTCGTACCTGTGAGCCACAGATCTCTTGTCTTAAGATGTGCTGGAACTTATATTTCACTGTTCATCTGTATGGGATTCAACAATAAGTTACTTGAAGCTTTGGCTCTCCTGAATCATCCAGATCACAGAGATCTGGCTGGGATTGAACCAGCAACCTCTGAACCGTGAGGCGGTGCTCATACCTGTGAGCCACAGATCTCTTGTCTTGAGTGTGCTGGAACTTATATTTCACTGTTCATCTGTATGGGATTCAACAATAACTCAGAAAATGACAGCATCATCCCCATATGTTGCTGGGGGGGCTTGAACCCACAACTTCAGCGCAACCTCCTCCACTACAAACATGTGTTCAACCACTTGCACCACTGTAGCTTCCATGCTGTGTCTTGGTGTTGGGGCATGTCATTGAACATAACAAAACATCAAACATTATCAAAAGTTGGATTTTAGGTTAGGCCTCTAGGGCAAAACCCAATGATGTATCTCCTGAGCTAATGAATCTGAGCTTCAGGAGTATGGGAAACCTAAGCTACTGTGGGATTTGAACCCAGACATTCTTTTATTATTTTAAGGCAAAGACTTTGTGATGAAGTGAGGCTTCTTTCAGAGCAGTTGTTCCTAATTCTAGTCCTGGGGACACCCTATTCTGCACACACTTGAACACACCTGAATGAAATCATCAGCTCGTTAGCAGAGAACTGAACTAATGATCTGATAATCTCATTCAGGTGTGCTAAATAAGGGAGACATGCAAAATGTACAGCGCAGCGATGTCAAAATCAGTTCCTGGAGGGCGCACAGAGTTTCATTCCAACCCTGCTCCGACATACATAATATGCAGTGTTCAAATAAGCCTTAATGACTTGATTAGTTGGATCAGGTGTGTTTAATCAGGGTTGCAACTGAACTGTGCAGGCCCTCCAGGAACTGAGTTTGACACCCATGTTTCAGAGCTTAGATTTGTTCCCTAAAGACCTGCATTTAAAAACAGCATCATGGCTGGCATGTAAAACAGTGTGATTTGTTGTTGTAATATTCATTACATGGAAAGAGTAAGAAATGTGGCATTTGATCCCAGACTTAAAAGCGAAAAATCTGAAAAGCAATGTATGCTTTTCCCTTTAACCCCTTTGGACTCAAACCCGTCTCCATGAGGCAATAGCTCTTATGTGTATTAAAGATCATCACAGCTGATGCATGCACTCATGATTTTTACATCCTAAAATCCTAAAAAAAAAAGTAACTTATTTACAGCTGGGCTGGAGGATCCCACAGGATTCATCAATACTAATCTCAACTTGATCTCAAGATTTTTCAGGGCAAGATGCTGATATCAATTAGTCATGAGTGGTATATTGTACCAAATAAGACGTTATGGCTCAAGAGATAAAACAATTATTCTAATTATTCAGTTTATAAAATCATACTTATACCAAAATAAAAGACTCCAATTAATATGAATGACACAACCTTGAGATTTTAATTTATTTTAATTTGTACAACAGAGAAAAAGGTCTTGAAAATCAAACACAGTTTATATTTTTACATTTACATGCAAAATATCACAATGCAAATCAATTAAATAAAAGTTAATACAGTAACTTCAGTTTCTTGTAAACATTTTGTTGCTTAATCTATCTGCTATTATTTGAGACAGAAAAAAAAAGATTTTATAAATCAATCATGCTTATTTAACAGTATGTAATTCATAGGCTGTACAGGCAGGTTGCAGGTTGAATCTGCAGTTGTGACAGGTCAGAAATTTTCCCAGGATTGAGTAGTATTTTATAACCTAAAAGTCAAAATTGCTTCCAACCATAAAACTTATTAAAAACAACCATAAAAAGAATTATTTTTCAGTCCTAACATGAATGTGTGTCAGATTTAATTAACATATACAACAAAGATGTGCTTCCCTGGGTTACAAAATGCAGATCTTACATTGATCCTAACCTTTACTAAAAACAAAGTATCTGGTAAATACGGCACAGCCGAGACTGTAGAAACACTTTCTAGTGCACTGGAATGTGTGCTGCACTAAAAGTGTATTGTTCCAGCTTTCGGCTGGAACAATACACGTCTTCAAGGGTTATAAAATCACCCTCTGGAAAAGTTCCCTCAGTCTTTTTGTGTGTGCGCACCATTTTAGAGTCCTGCTTTCAAGACTTTAAAAGCATCTGGATGGTAGGCTAATATTTACAGAACTTCAGATCCACCTCTTACCTGATAATATTAAAGATTTTCAAGTAATACAAAATTGAATGGTCTACATGAATGGGAGATATCTGAGAGAGTTGTCCGATATTGAGAGATTACGTTGCTGTACAAATCTAGGCATATAATAGGTTTCTCCAGAGTGGGAGGAGGTCAAGGGGCAGGTGTACATGGTCCACAGGCTGGGGGTAAAGCGACGGGTCAGTGTATCGGCCAGTCTTAAGCGCAGGTTGCAGCTCGAACACACAATGTGGTTTGGACAGCAGGACTGCGAGGGAGTCTGCTTGAGTTGATTTGAGGAGGAATGATTTTTGGAGGTTGGAGGCAGAGCCAAAGCAGGTCTTTTGATGGCACTTCGCTCTCCGAGGCGGTACAGGGATCTTTTTAACTCTTGCTGTGCACCTTGAACCCCAGCTAGCTCCCACTGATACTGAACATCCAGCGCATGTAGGGTCCGCTCAAGCTGCAGGCTCTGACGCCTCTGAGCGTTAGCCAAGGTACGCTCTAAGATATATGAAATATCAACAGAAAGATCTGAATTTACTAGCTTATATTGGACTCCATGGAAATCAATACAGTAATACAGTGGGTTAATTACTGTATTAAATTTTAATAATACCTCGTTCATTGTGTCTTTTCCTTCTTGACAGAGAGAAATTGGACATGCCACGCTCGTCTGGAAAACATGAAGATATGTAGGACCCAGTGACAAATCCTGAAAAGTTGAGAACTCATATCATGTTATCTTTTATATAAAGTGAACATTTTAGCATTAAATTCACAGCTTTCTGGGGGGTGATATATGCAAACATTATATTTATATATTTTTAGTTTTACATATGCAAATCACAAATATAACAAACATTACTTATTGAAATTGGAGAGTTGTTAGTAAGAAAATAATATATTAATGCATTTACTCACCCATAGATGGACAAGCATTTACTGTCTAAAAGCATCCAAAAATAATATCCCACCAAGATGATTTTTGTGAATATACAACCTTTTCCGCTCTTTTTCAATCTGAAGATAGGAAAAAAAGGCTTCTGAAGTCAAGAAAGTCTGTTTCTCGACAGTCTGTTTGCTTCTCTCGAAACAACGCATTTGGAGGGGCCAAGAAAGAAAAGAGTGGGCAGAACTAGTGAGAGAAAGGCAACTCCTCTGTAACTGTACAAAAGTCAGAAAATCTACGTTGCAAGCCAGAAAAATAGCATGATAAAACATCAGTGGTAAATGTGACAGCCTTTAAAATCAAAATGGTGCTTTACATTCAATTTTTTCAATAAACACACAAAAAAACATTGGCCAGTTTTCATGCACTTCTTTAATATATCAGTTTTTCATATTCACAACAAATACATTAAGCTCTTTTCCTTTTATATAATACAGTCTTAAATATTTTTACACAGAAATATTTTCTCAGAATTTCATCTATCAAAATGTCTTTTCTTAACCTTTATTTCTTAAGTTGAAACATTTGAAGTCATTTCATTGTTTTTATCTCCATGCCTCCTAGCAAACGGACAGTACTTCCTTTGTACAGTTATTTACAGATGAAAAGAGTCTCCCAAACATTTGTATGATAGTTCTCACTTGAATGAACTTGCACTGGGGGTGGGGGTTTAAAGTGCAGGCAAGGCAACAGAAAGGAATGTGATACGGACGTTTTTGGTGAAGGCTTTAAAAAGCGAATAAAATGAGGGTTTGGGGAGTGAAAGAAAAATATTTATAGAGAATCTATATATACGTTTTTATCTCAGAGTTGTAATTAAGCAGGTCCCCAAGTATTCCAGTCAAGAAGGATCAATCCTTCACATGTCAGACCTCTTCAGTAACATTCCCATAGAAAATAAATACAGCATTCTTAAAATACACCTCTACACCATCTCCATATGCAACCCACATTAGGTTTGCCAGCTTAATCTGGTAACAAGTTCATTCAAACGTCTCGTCAAAAACTATACATGTGAAAACAGTGACCACCATCTCGAGCTCCTCTCTCCTTAATGGCAAGTTTAAGTGGCGGAACCAATTCACAGAGCATCGTCCTTATAAAAAATAATCAAAAAAGAGAACCAAAATAAATAATTCAATCCATCTCAACAGGAGCAAGAAGATGGGG
Organism: Enteromius afrohamiltoni; assembly: GCA_034779775.1. NCBI lineage: Eukaryota > Metazoa > Chordata > Actinopteri > Cypriniformes > Cyprinidae > Enteromius > Enteromius afrohamiltoni. Next base: position 6,285,843 of record JAUYWG010000034.1, read on the forward strand.
CATGTGTCCTCGCTTTTGTAACAGAGCACGAGTGGCCAACCAAGCGCAGAGCCTCGGTTATCTGTGCAACATCAAGCATTTTGTGGAGCCGAAAGCAAAAAATGCGTAATTCCCTACGAGAACAAAAACAAGGAGGCGGTGCCACTTATTTCACTACGAAGAGGCCGAAAGAACGAAAAGCATCCCTACGAGGGCACTTCCACCGTCCACAGTGTCTAGGTGAACTTCAGGGCTACACAGTGCTAGTGTCACTACAGCCCAAAGCAATGCTAGAGGGTTGATGCAGAAGTCTTTGGACCAACTTGAAACAAAGAGTCGCCGCTTTGTCGCCTGTTTGAGTCATAGGGCGAATCGATTTGGTCGAAGATCCAGATAACTGTTCTCCGGCAAATGGCGAAGATGGACACAGATGGCATTAGGAGGTTGGATTAAGCTTTGGTTTTTAGTGTCCCATGGCCCTGCCTGTTTTTGAAATCGATTTTCATTCATTTTGCAATCCGGTAACCATGCTTTAACCTCTTCATATGACAAAATATATTAAGTCTTTAAAAAGGCAAAATTGCTTATCTGCATCAGTCATTTATACAAAGTGCACAGACACACTGCGTAATGTCCATTTCAGCAAATCACAGAATGAGTGAGAGAAAATATACACACACACACACCTCTCTGAGAGTTCGAAACAACACTGAACGAAAAGTAATAAAATTAAAGCAATATAAATTAATGTAACTTTGCAGGCCTGCCTGTCTATAACACAAGAAGAACCATATGAAACTTAAAAAAAGAAAAAGAAAAAAAGAAGCTATGACCCGTGAATAAATCGGAATGAATACAGCGGTGCAAGGTCCAAATAGTTGTCACATGACTCGGATGGATCAAATTAAAAAAAAAAAAAAAAACAATAAAATAAAAATCTGTTAACCGTTAAAGGAATGGCTTCTAATAACAACAGTTAAGCTTAAAGTTGTAGTGAAAAGTACAGAAATACATCTGAAATACGCCCACATTGTTACTCCATAGCAAGGCTTCGTGTTTGCTTTATACAGTGGGTTTTTCTACAAGAAACTTTAAATAATATAACCTTTGACTTATTCAGAAACATGATGCCAGCTACTATAAGGAGGAGAAACTAAATAAAACTAAATCCCATTCTCTAGAAGTGCGGAAACAGCTTTGATTTTGCCCACCGCAGGCATGTCTGATGGTATTTGCACCGATCCAAGAGAGGCTAAAAACATTTCCCCAGGCTTCTTTGCGTGGGACATGTGAAATGCTAAATAAATAAGAGATACTAGAGTTTGCCTTGATAAAACTAAAATCAAAAGAACCTACAGAATAGTCTAGAATATGTGTGTAAATATTACAAAAGAGGTCTTTTGATGGTTTCTTCATTTACCACTGTTCACAAACTATATCTGTAACTGAAAAAGGTTCGGTTTACCTACAACATAGCTAATGACCAAAGAAATCCGTATTATTAGTAACTCCAGCCAAGGGTGACATCTTGTAACAAATTCTAAATATCATTCAAGTTATCTCCTGACATTCAGCACCTTTGACGTCTTCTCTCTTATGCCAATTTTCCCATCATTCCATGCCACTGGGTTCTGTTTTCTGATTGGCCAGTGCTGTGTGTTGTTCCCCTCCAGGGGCGGAGCAAAGGTGGGGCTTTTGCTTCCAATATCATTCATCCCAAACCCATTTATCTTCCTTACTGGGAAAAGGTTTTCATCCCCTGCCAAAATCTTTTTGGGTTTGTTTGCATTTTTCTCTCCAGTGAGCAGCTGTTGGTTTCTCACGTCAGTCGTTTTTGTTGTACGCTGCACTATCGAGCTGTCCAATGTGATGTTTATGACATTTTTGTAAAATCAGCAATGACACCCTGCAGAGATCATTTTATTTTAAAGCAATTCCGTTGAGGCCGTAGCTCTTCGGGTAAAGAGGAAGAAAAACAGCATTCTTTGAAAACTAGTCCTTTCCTGCGTTGTTATGGATGAACCCACCGTAGGAACACAAGACGTCGTAAAAACTGACAAGGGATGGAGTTTTAGGATTTGCAGCACTATTTAAACGCTGAGAATTCACCTACAAGTCGACACAAAGGACAGATTCATGTCAGTTTCATACTAATTTGAGCAATACAAGTTAATAAGGTATTGTTTGTGAACGTGAACTTGCCATAGCCACCAGCCTGGATGGGCGTCTTGGGGGAAGCGCAGGCATACAGGCTGAAGTCCTCTGTCTGAAATCCAGCGCGGTTAAGGGACGGTTCAGAAGCGCTGCGGTGGATCTTGGGCAAAGAGCGTGCCAGTAACTCAATAGAGGCCAGGATCTGCAATAAATAAATAACACGTATTAAAATAAGCATGTGTGACCCATTAAATATAACTATGAAAATAAAATATAGTATTAATAGTATTATTGCACTTTATTTAGTTAATAAAAAAAAAAAGAATAAGCAAAATATTATATAAAGTGTTATAATGATATTACATTTAAAAATGTAAATAAATAAAAATACAATCTACTGCTTAAATTTGCATTTTACTTTTTGCATTCTTTTTTCCTATTTTTAGATGAATTTTACATTTTCAAAATTTCTAAATTTTAAGTCTATATAATACAGTTATTGTGCATAAAAATCTGTCAACCATGAGCACAAATGAGCGGTCTAAGCTTATGTTTATTTTGTTCATGCATGCACATTTGCGCGACAATTATGTGCACCCTTGTATATTATATAATTCATTTAATTACATACAACATGACCTTTTTTATTTATCCAGCAGACACATAGCACAATGTAGTAAGATTTTAATGATTAAAACATTAAAGGTGCTCTATGCGATCTTGCAAAACACTAGGGGTACAAGACGTACACCAAAGCAAAAACAAACTTCGGCCAACCAATCGGCAAGAAGAGGTGGGGTGGGGCATGTATATTTTACTACTATTTGAAATCAAATTACAGCTGCATTCTGTAAATTTCACACCGATGCCATCTTGTGGCAACACACCTTGACATCAAGACAGATGGCACCCAAGTTGGAGAAAGCAATAATTTGACAGGTGCTCACAACATTACCTGAGGAAAAAGAGGTCTCTCCTCTCGCTTTTTCTTCAGACAATCTGCCATAAGTCTCTTCATGGCCTTGGGGCAGTTACTGCGCACTTTGCTCAGGTCAGGAGACAGGTAACCCCGGCCAACCATGAAGATAATCTAGATGAGGAGAGATATGCACATTCAGATGCTAGCAGTATTTTGTCTGGGTACAGACTTGAGTCACTAGTACATTACACATATAGCACATCAACATTCAATCCTGACACAAAAAAAAATGTTTCAAGCTGCATGTTTATGATCACTGATCATACATTTCCAAGTTTCCAAGTTCTTGACAGGATAGTTCACCCAAAAGGACACTGTTAAGAGGTTCACCTGGTCTCTGTTGTTGATGTTAGAGTAAGGCAGAGCCCCTGACATGAGCTCATAGAGCACAATGCCAAACGCGTAGACATCCGACTGGAAACTATATGGGTTTTTATCCTGCAGTCTGATCACCTCTGGAGCCTGAAGCAGATCAGCCAACATGCAAATGTCAGTACACAAGGAACATTTCTGACGTAGTTAAGACGTGTTCCTACACTCACCATCCACAAGATAGAGCCAGAAAGCTGCTCAAACTGATGCGAGCCACTCCAGCGGGATTTCACTGTAGCCAGACCGAAATCACCAATCTTAACTGTTAGGTCCTCATGCAGGAAGATATCTAGGGAGGTGGTGTTAAGGCTTGTGTGCGCACACATACTGTATACTTATCAACCTAAAAAAGTAGATTCATGGATTATATTCCTTTAACAATACATATATACTATAACAATAAATATTTCTATTTAAGGATACTGTTACTCTTCAGATCTCTATGGATGATGGACTTGGCGTGCAGATAGCTGTGGATAAAATTTACACGCATTATAACATGAGCAGGTGAGTATCTGATGCCAGCAGGTCAATTCAAGACTAAATGGATTCTTTATTTTTAAACATTACATTGCATTATATTACATTGTCATCTTTTTCTTAAAACTTTTAGGTGTCACTCACTCCATGCCCTGAGCCGTCTGACGGGCAATATCAATCAGCTTGATCATCTCAAACTTGGTCTCGATGATGTGCAGGTGGTGGTAAAGACTCGAGCCTTCACACCACTGTGTAACAATAGCCAGCTGGGGTTTGGTGGTGTAGCCCATAAAGAGCAGGATGTTCACATGGCGGGTTTTCCTGAGAGAGATAAAGAATTTTTCAATACGCTTTGACAAAACAATGTTTTGGGTAGCAAATAATCACAAAAATGCAAGACTAAAATTTAATGAAATTGAAGGTTTATAGTTATCTCACAAAAAATTGTTTACAATTAATTTATATATATATATATATATATATATATATATATATTATTTGCAACCCTGTTAACAACAATTGGGATAGTTTAAATGATGATTTAGATAAAAAAAAAACAATACATAAAATAAATTTTTAAAAAAAAATAAACAATGAAGCCTAATTATATATTATTCGATTCTTTTTACATTTCATGTTAATTTTACACTTAACGGTTTTATTTAATTTACGTAAAATTTTTTGCAACCCTGTTACCAATAGTTGAGATAGTTTAGAACCCTTTTTATTACTGTATTCTAATAAAAATAACATTTTGGGGAAAACAAAAAACAAGCAAAAAATTTTATTGGTTAATCACTACCTAAAACCTAAAATTTGGACAGATACTATCCCTGTTTTAAAATGGTGAGTAATTTTATGCTCTCACCTGAGGACACCCACTTCATTCTTAAAGGCCTGTAGCTGCTGTGGAGTGGGAGCTGTGACATTCAACATCTTTACCGCCACATCACCTGAGGAAGTGGAAGATGAAGACACACATTTAGCCGCTCACACTTACATTCCTTCATAATCTTTAGGCCAAAACTGTTCTCATAGTACCTACCATGCCACTTCCCCTTGTAGACTGTTCCAAAAGAGCCAGATCCTATCCGCTGTCCCAGGGTTATCTGACCTTCTGGGATCTCCCAATCATCACTTGAGTCCCGTCGACCCAGGGTTTTCTAAATATTAGACAAAATAAATGTCAAAACCCATCTCGAATGACCCTTGAACTGGACTAGATGCATCAGGTAAGGTCAAGAAATCTTTACCATTTTATTGCGGTCCTCAGATGAAGACGATGGCTTCCTCTCTCTCGGAGGGCAGGGTGATTTGGACACCTTCACATTGGGTAGGGAACCAGGCAGGGAGGCAGGAGGTGTGGCTGATAGGCCTGTGGTGGAGCCTGGCATTACGAGACGTCGAGAAACAAAGTAAAGTTACTTTAACAGGAAAAATGAGAGTCAAAGAAGAAAGAGACAGAGTAAGAGGGGAAGGAGACAGAAGGAAAGGAATAAAATCTTCACATGGGGGGAGAAAGAGAGGAAAGGATCACGTCACAGCCCATGCAGTGTGAAATAAAGGGCTGTGAGCAATATATGTCTCGAATGAAATATACTATCAAATCCTGAGCTGCACCCCATATCTCCTTCCCAGTTGAAAACCAAAAAGTATCCCCAAAAACGTGTCACATAGATCTATACGCAAAAGTACTATAAGTAGGGATTAAAACAAATAATTCTGGCAGGTACCAGTGTTCTTATCGGTAAGTAATAATGAAAATACTGTAAAATCAAAAAAATTTAAAAACTGAAAATCTTAAAAAAAAAAATAAATAAATAAAAATATATATAATTACTAAAACTTAAATGAAAACAAAAAGAAAATACGAAACTAAAACCTACTTCAAAATATTAATAAATACTACAAAAAATACTAAAACTGTCCCACACAAAAAGCAGATAACTGATTTGACATTATAGTCAATAACTAATACTGAAATTCAATAGTATTTTGTCTACACAATTAATAAAAACAAAATACTAAAATGTAAAATTTAAAAAATAAAAAAATATTATCATTCAGATTTCACAAAATGTACAGTATAAAATAAATGCTATATGCTTGTGAGAACATTTTAATGGTTGTTATTATTTGTGTTTCTAAAGAATAATCGAGTGTTGGATAATGGCACGTGACTTAAATAAAATATACATTATATACTGTATTTAATGTTGATCAATTGATTATTTAAAAGGGGTCATGTACTTCACGTGCCATTCTGTGCTTTACTAAGTGAATCAAGTGTATTGAGTTAAGGAAAAGTGACTGCAGCCCATCAAATGTCAGTGAAAGCGCTTGTGCGAGAGAAGTGGCAGAGAAAGTGAGAGTTTAAGGAGTGAAACTGAAAACACACAAGGTGGAAGACAAACACAGACAGACAGACAAGCAAAAGACGAGACAATGTGTGGGACACAGCCACGCACAAAGGCCTAGCTACCTCTGAACACTGGCTCAGGCTCAAAATCAAAGACAATGTCATTAGGGTGGGAGGACAGAAGGGGGCTTGAGGTCCGTGTTCGGTTCTTCCTCAAGCAGCGGGCTGGGTGTTGCGAGAGGGCTGCAGGGGGGAGAGAGACAGACACGGGATCACTGGCCCCTGAAGCTCAGGTGCACTTCCTGTCACCCACTACCAAAATCCTGTGTCTACTCTCAGAGCTTGTTCAGAGAAGATCAAGTGAATTATAGGTGACACAGAGCCAGTTTCTCATTATTTCTGTATACAGTCTGTCTTGAAAGGGACGGTTCACCCTAAAATGAGAATACTAATTACTTGCCATTTTTTTTAAATGAAAGAGAGCAGCGCGAACATTCTTCTTTTACCCTCCACAGAAAAAAGACAGTCTCTCCCTAACCCTAACGACATCACATAATGACGACAGAATTTCCATTTTTGGGTGAACGGTCCCTTTAAACTTAGTTCTGGGATATGTTTTGAAAAAGCAGAAAGGACAGGGGCGGGTTTGGAGAACACAGATTAGGAATTAGTAGTTTACAGCAGGCCACTAGTGATAAAGAAAAGGGCTGAAGCAATTCACAAAGCGGGCAGGGGTGAGAAAGGCCTGTTTGTCAGCTTTTACTAGCAGGCAGAGTGAAATGGATCAGCTATCCCAAACTTCTAAGGCCAATGACACAGAGATAGCACAAAGACATGGGATGACGGAAAGCCATTTGAATTCAGTGTGTCTTAGTGTACGTTTTCTGTTTCGGACAACACTTACCTCCATCTGACCTCGGTAAGCCTTGATCACGGATCAAATCCTGTACAGAAATAACACAGATTAACAGAGACGTGGGGCAATTGTAACATTTTGTGCTTTTTGCTTGCTACTAATTATTACTAAACTAAATTTTAAATAAACAACATTAATTATATGTACATTAATTTAACTAAACAATAATGTATCTAAAATAAAAGAACATCTCAAATATGATTATTATTAATATATATTAATATTACTGGATGCTAATTTGTCAGATTCAGGAAGGGTAAAGAGTAAAGAGATTTTAAGTAGGGCTTATAACATCAAAGTGGATGAAATCCCTTTGAGTGAAATATATCAGTTAGCTGTCCAACTGTCAAGTTCTCACATCAATGTTGACCGGCTCGATTGTATTGATATGGACGTTAGGGGCTGAGGAGGAGCGATCCCTCTGGCCAAACTGGTTGCGGTGATCCTCCTCTCCAGGTCTAAAGGACTGTGGGATAGGGATGGATTTGGACGGGGACACAGTAGGATGGCACAGAGACCTGGAGAAAACAGAGACAGGAGAGTACAATGTAATTCTGCACAGTTCACCTACACACTACAGTGTATACTTAATGTGACCCTTCCAGTTTCTCAATTAAAAGATATACAGCAGTAAGTACATTGCTCTGCAAACCTACAATTTATTTTATTAAAAATAATATATAAAAGTAGTAGTGCGGTCGAGCGATTAATTGCTAAAAAATAAATAAATGAATAAATAAAAAATGTGTTTACATAATAAATATACACAGCACACATGTATTATATATATATTAATTACACACAGATGCATGTATATACTTCAGAAAAATAACTTGTGTATTAAATATATTATTTATAATATAAATGATTTGAATTGTAAATATTTTCCAAAAAATGCATTGTACGTGTGTGTATTTACATATTCATAATAAATATAGAAGTATGGAGTTTTTAATAGTAAAAAAGAAAGAAAGAAATTAACACTTATTCAGCAACACTTATCAAAATAAAGACTTTCATAATGTTACAAAGACTTTCGTTTCAAATAAATAATTTTCTTTTTAACTATTTCTTGAAGAAACGGTTTCCACAAAAACATTAAACAAAACCCTTATAATAAAACCCTTGATAATCAGAAATTATGAATCAGCACATTAGAATGATTTCTGAAGGACCATATATACTGGAGTAATGGCTGCTGAAAATGTTCTGTGCGTCACAGCAATAAAGTAAAAAGTATTTTTGCTAATATAAACAGCCTTTATCACCATAAGAGGCTTCTTTGTAAAGCATTGTTTAATAATATAAAATTGCGTATGCACTATTCATAAAACAACAACATTAAAATATAAAAAAAACAATGTAAATATAATGTAGAAACATAATTTTACTTAACGCTATATATATATATATATATATATATATTAATAAAATGCTCTACTATATGATCGATAGAGTGCAGATGTGCACTATAATCTTACCCAGTGGACTCAGATGGAGGGAGGGAGGGGCACATCTCTGACACAGGTGTTGTGCCCTCTGACGACGCCTCCTCCTGGGTAATGGGGTGGTGCCCCAGAAATTTTGATGCCAGCAATAAACTAAATGACAAAATAACAAGCAAAAAATGGCAACATCAATACAAACATGCATAACCATCACTCACCCAAAGCAAACTGGACTACTTCCAATTGGAAAAACTATAAACAAGATGTTATAAACTATTTGAATACTAATATGTAAGAAATAGTGCTGTCAAGTGATTTATCACATCCAAAATAAACGTTAATAATATGGTGTATATTTGTTATTTATATATAAATGCACACATATACAGCATACATTTGGAAAATATTTACATGTATATATTTACATTTATAAAAGAGATTAATCATTATTATTTAATTTGACATATTATTAACATGCTTTATTTTACTGTGCATCATGGATGGGGCAAATTTCACCCTTTTTATTGCGTAATGCAGAAGCTAAAAAATCCGTCATGAACACTCACTCCAGCTGATCGTAGTTGACACACATGAGCGGGACCTCTGTGCTGCAGCGCTGGTGGAACTTGTAGCCGCACGTTTGACAGCGGAAGCCCTGAAACAGCAGCTTCCGGCAAAAGTCGCAGAAGGCCAGTGTAAAGAAGGTCTTTCGCACCTGTCAAATCACCAGATAACACTCGCAGTCATTATAAAGAATCTGAATGGTTTAGCTATATATTACAGTCAAGGTGGATGAGAAAGCGCTCGACACGTCTTCAATTGTGTAATTAAAACTACAATCAAAATAGAAATGACCACACCAATGACATGTCAACTGTCAGCTTTAACTTCCTCATTTTTTGTCATTTCAGATTTATTTACAGCCACTGTTTGTAGTCCGTTTCATCATACTCACAAAATTATGGGTCGTCAGTGGCACATTCTCTAAAACTTCAACGTGAAGCTCCTCCCCCGTCAACCAGGAAATGTCTGTGTCCCAGCCAATGGGCTTCTTCTCCCTAGAAGAGGGGGGGGCAGTCTTTAAATATGAAGTTTGACATAGCCTATGGAGTAATGATGGTTATGTGTGTGCTCAGAATACAGTTCTTACCCATCCTGAACCCTGTAAACTGCACAGCATTCTGGGATCAGGCCTCGCATCATCAGAGCTTTCTTTAAGGAGTCTCTCACCGTCATCCCACAGCGAGCTGGAACCTGAAACACACGTAAACCACTTACTCGAGTCACTTTTATCTCCTTGTGTCTGGTTGTGTTTGATTTCCTGGCTCTAACTCATTCTGCCTCTTCTCTTTGCTAAACCAGCAGAGACAAGCTGAGCACATAATCAAAATAAAGGGGGTCACCTACATTCGCTCATTTCCCATGGAGTCCCGCCGCTCTACAATCTGGCTGAAGTGGAAATTCCTTCCAGAAGCCCTTCCTTTCTAAACCCTGTCTATAACCTTACTGTGAAGTATCGTCGAAATCCTACCATCTACGGTCATGACAAAACGAAATGTGACACCGAATGTGCAGAAATGCAGAACAGTACAGACAGAATCCTTTTTTTTTTTTTTTTAAATAAATCAGATCCCTTACCTAATGTTCTGTCATTACGCCAGTATTATATTAGTACCATGCAGCAGTTACATTACTGTATTTAGTTATATTATTTTGAATTCTATTATTTTATATTTTCAGTTTATCATTTAATTTTGTCACATGTTTTTGTCATTTTATTCATTTTAAATTTTAATTAACTTTATTTTTAGTACAATTAATTTTTGCATATATTTTAATAGTTATTTTTATGTTTATATTATATTATATTATATTAAGCTATAGATTCCCATGGTTTAAAAAAAAAAGAGAATAATTTTCACACTATTACAGTATTTAGTAAAAAAAATTTAATTAGCTTTTATTTGTCACTTTTCTCATTTGTATTACTTTAGATGTTTATGTTTAGATTATATTATATTAGTATATATTGATTTAGCTTTTATTTTTATATTTCTAGCTTTCCTTTTAATTTAGTTTTGCCGTATGCTTTTTGTCATTTATTATTTTTAGTTTTTTAAGCTTTCTATAGTTTGTATTTATTTTTCTATTCTATTATTTACATGGTATTTAAACATATTTAAATGAGCTTTTTTAATTTATGTTTTTTAAATTTATTTAATTTAATTTAATATATATTTTTATTGCTTTTTTAATATATGTTTTTAATGAATTTTAAGCTGTTTTTGTCATTTTTATTAGTTTAGTTTTTTTTTAAGATTTCTTCAGTTTGCTTGCTTTAGTTTTAGTTAACAAATCAACACTTTATTAGACATATTTTCACGAATTCGCACTTCTTCGTTAAATTAAATAAGCAAATGTGGCGTGCTGTCCGGGGAGCGAGCCGGGAGCTCGGCGGACCCCGAGCCCCGCTGAAAAGTAGCCCCAGCGAGGGCGG
>JAUYWG010000034.1:6305907-6320119 GCA_034779775.1 Enteromius afrohamiltoni
ATACAATACAAAGCAATCCAACATGATCTCACTATCACTGTCAGGTGGCCAGATGTACAATTTTCTGAAGAAATAATAAACCCTATAAAGTCTACTGTATCATTTCTTTCATCTAAATTTCTAAGGCCTCTCATTATAAGCATTATAAAACTGCATTCTTCATATATATATATATATATATCTTTAAAAATAATTATTTGAGTAAAAAAGTAAAATGAAAAGTTATTTGTTTTTATGTTAGTAGTCTGCAATACTGCATAAAAAAGGTTTACCATATCAATTAATCATTATCATAATTGCAATTCATTTGAATAACAACTTGCATATTTTTAAAATAAAGTAATAAAGTTGAGATGCTCTTTATTCTCGCCATGCAATACTATATGGACCATAAAATCCTGATGTATCAAACATGATAACAAAGCACATTTTTAATACTTTTTAAAGTATCTTATGAAAAACAAAGTAACTGTTTCTTTCAATCTTTTTCTTCACAATACCATTTCTACCCAGATGTGGATAGGACTCAGCATCTGGCACATACCAGCATTGGGCTGAAAAGGCACATGCACAGAATTATTTCAATAGCTGTGGAGCATGCAAATCAATTTCTTTAAATTAAAAAACCATGAACATTAAACAGATGATTTGGCTGTAAATGTCGTCAATGTCCCAACTACATAAGATGTTCATCTGTTACATGGGATTGTAAACTTTTAAATGCTGCAGTTGTCTTTATGACCATGAATGTGTGCAAAGACAGTTAAACACTTAAAAATGATGTTATTGGCTGTAAAAGGTCCAGGAGTGTAATTTGATGCAAGTCACGATGACTTCAAATTGTACTACAAAACTAAGAATAAAGAGTGTGTTCACCTACAATAATGCTAGAATAAAGCTGCAATTTCCCAAAATAATACTTTAGTAATCCAATACAATTATTCAAGTACTTTACAGATGACCGATTTTCAAAAACAATGTTCTTCAACCCAATCTGGTGCACAATAAATTGATGACCCTTTTACACCTACAGTTTTGAAATGCCTTTTAATGATATTAGGGAATAAATGACTAGATATGGGTCCAAAATCATAACAAATGCATAATTTCTAACATGCTCCTGACTGACGTATGTCCAGTGCAATCACAAGCAGCACAAGTGTAACAATTTGATATGAATTATTTCTTGTATGTATTCCAAGGTTTGGCCTGAGGGTTTATGGGCTCCTTTACTGTTTTCATAGATACACAACCCTAAGAGTTGTTGGTGAGGATGTCCCAACACTGTAAAACTCTTCAAAAAAGCATGACACTGTAATCATACATGAAGATGCAAAGTGTACAAAAATGAACATTTAATTTCCATAACAGACACCAAAGTTGAATTCAGCATTTGTGTTTTTGTTTCACCATCATCTCTGCTAATAGAACATGTCACCACAGTCATAATCATGTCCTGCTGTCCTTACAGTTTAAGCTTTTTCTTCGGATTCTCCATTCATAATATCCTTTCATTAATAGTAGAGGAAATGCGCTGGTCTACTTCTTCTTTGTGGCCCTCTTCCCTTCTCCCTTATTAGGTTTTCCTTTACCCCTCAGTTTCCTCAAGCGCCTCATTTCTTCTTTGAAATCCTGGTGCTCATCCCTAAAACAGTACCAAAGAAACGTTAACTGCAAAAACAAAGAAGAATTTGAAGATCAAACGTTCATAGGTGCACGGTGAATAAGTTTACCTGAAAAGCCCCAATAATCTGAGCCTCTGGGTCATTGAATAGTAGATATTGTGTGGGGGGTACCAGTCATACACTTCTTTTCTCTGGGCCAGCGGGGGTTCTTTAAACAACTTTACCACTTTCATAGATTTAGAGTCTGTGTGACGAGCCACATCTCCAAATATCCGGGCACTCAGACGGGCCATGCGCAGGGCATAGTTAGACAAACCAGCCATTTTCACCTAACAGAGAGTGTATTCAAATAAATGCAGTGGATTGATAATGTCTTATCACTTCTGTGCATGCTTTAATATACAAGTTGCTATTTTAATATCTTAATAACACCGTTGGGCATTTTATCAAAGTGTCTGCAGTTACTGTTATATATATATATACACACACATATAAATGTGTGTATACGTTAGCAGATAACAGGTCTAAAATTGGTATTCTTACCCTTCAAAAACCCTGAAAGCAGCAGCCGAGGTCCAAAATATATATGCTTTATTATAAAGGCATGTGGACAGACATGAAGTACTGACAAAAAATAGTAACTATGTGGAATATTCGTTTACGGTTAGTTGACAGTTCAACCTTCATACGCTCAAAAGCACACTGTAGAGCGTGAATAACGCGCATGCGCGTAGCAGGTCAAGCACTTCCGTCTTTCAGGTCCTTAAAACAACAGTAAAATGTTGTTTAATAGGTCAAATACTGTCCGCGTTTTTCACTCTTTAAACCTCCGCAGGTTAAATTTAATTACAATCAATGAGGAGAGCCCTAGGTTATACTATGACTTACTTATGCTACAGATTTATTTATTTTATTTGAAATTACTACTGCTTAAAGGACCTGGCTATAGACTATAGGCTACTCAGTTATAAAATAAAAAAAGATTCCGTGTAGGCAGTGAGTTACTCGTGACCTGCGCTTTAAAGAGTTGAATTATACATGTAATACATTTTAAATACTTTTTTTGGCTTGAATTGCTTGCCCTCTTCACTGTAGAAAAGGTTTTGTGCGTCACACGAAGTCGTACGCCTGTGTTATCATTCCGTGTGCGCATATTTGCCAAGAGAAGAGTTCTGTCTTGATAACTGCTTTATATTCTACATAATCATCTCAAGTCCGTGTGTGGTGTAATTATTTAAATTTTTAGAATAGCTTTGATTAATATTTATTTTAATTAATGTTAATAGTTTCTAACAGTTATTACATTTTTTCATTAATCTGAATTCTCAAGTACTGAACATGTGACAGTTCGTTAAAAAAAGATTTTCTGAGCTCTTTTCTTCTTATTTTTTAATATCTTCTTATTATTCGCATATAAAACGTTTTTTTTTATTGTACAACAAAGTATTGAACATATACTGCAATATGTAGAAGAATATACAATAAATGTTGATACAAATAAATAATAGCAACGAAAGAGAGAGAAAAATAAATAAAAAGGGCAATATATATATAATAAAATAAATAAATAAAAAGTATGAGACAATCATATGTATATGTATATGCCACTTTCCCATAATCAAACAAAAATTAACAATGAAGATCACATTTGGTGGTAATCTTTCTCTATCAAAATAGAAAAATACATCTTTCTCAGGAAAATAAACATTTATTCATAAGTATTTACAAATGAGGGCTTCTAAATCTATCCAAAACAAGTGGATAGCATCTTCCTTTTCAGCTCCACAGACGTCACATTCAACATTCACATCGGTATGAAATCTAAGAAAAAGTGTTTTAACAGGGTACACTAAATGAAGAATTTTAAAATGTAAAAAAATAAAACCTTATTTGTTATACAATATTTATTAGGTAGCAACCATGCGTGTTTCCAATCAATGCTCGATTTTAGAATGTCAAAATGTTTTGCTTATCCACTTATTCTTTAAAACTATATTTGAAGTGCTAAAATTCAGCACATGTAAGCCTCCATTGCATACTGAATTAGTTAAGATACCTTTTTTGATGCAATGAGATCTATTTCTCCAATATAAAACTAGCCTATAAGGACTGCGTGACTAATTTGCTCTGATATATTTGTGCACTAGATGGCGATATATGCATTACAGACATTCTAAAAAAAGAGGCAGATCCACATAGTCTGAGATATAAATAAATAAATTGATGGACAGCTCTCTGGATTAGCATGACAATCACGTTTTTCTTCTCCTTCCAGAGGATGTATCTATAAACACAATTCTGGGTACAAAAAAGGAACAAGATAACACATCCTCAAATAGCACAAGACAAATTGCCTTGTGTATATCGGCTGCATTTTTTAGATTACATTGTTCAGTTTTCACTGTTAGCTGCAAATAAGTTCCAAACAAACTTTCCCCCCCCCCCTTTAAAATGTAATTAAAATGTAGCTGTCAAGCTGTCATTCATACTGTCCTAGAGACAATTACAGCCCAACAAAATTCAATAAAGTAAAGACATCTCAGAATGTGTAATAAGAGTCAATCCAATGCATCCAAGTCAATATTCTGTGGTTTCAGACCCATTTTGCAAATTATGTCACATTCAATATTTCATTCTGTCAGTAGTAGTAGTAGCCTTTGCCTAAAATATGGCATAAAGATCCACTTTATTTCCAGTTTTCTTCAATTGTGTTCTCTTCTGAGACAAATACCTGCCATTATTTTCACACGTATGCTGACCTTTAAATACACAACTTCTAAAATATTCTTGGTCACCCTGCAGTGCAAATAATGCTATGTTCCCTATTGTTTTTTGGATTTTCTTTAGTAAGAAAAGTCAATTACGAATGAGCTGCTGATTGTTGCTGTTATACAGAACTGAATGTTTAATAATGTGTAGCCTCGTATGTATCAATCTCACATACATACACCTACACACAAATATGTGAAGCACATGAGAATCCCTACATTCGCTGAAGGCTGTGTGGGCAAACCAATAAAACAAAAAAAAGGCTTACAATGGCCGCACTCACACAGATGCCAAGGCTCTCATTTATTATTCAGCAATGTACCTGACTGCTGTTGGTTCTGGACAGTGTATAGTGGTTTCAAATAACAAACCTTTATGAGTAAGAAGGGTTTTTGGGGTCTGGTGTAGTATCATTTTATAGCTTCGATAATGCAGCATGACAAAATGAAGGATTCTGAAAGCTTTGATTATTTATTCATGAAAGACACCGGTTTCTTTCAGTATGTGTAAATCTATGAGACAACGCCAGCAAGGCAACTCCAGTTACAGTTCGCCACGGAACCAAGAACAGTAGTGCTACTCCTTTAAGAAGCCGCTTTAATAAACAATGAACATCTCATATTGACAGCATGACATCACCGCTGTTTTTCCCAGACAGAGGCAACATGCACGGAGGATGCTGGGACCATATTGTCCGAGGAGGAGGATGCACCATCCGCCAAATGTTCTAATAGCGATGCCCTCATTTAAACGTGAGGCGTTTGAGACGAGGCGTCGTTGAACGGGTTGATATTTCCAGCGCAGACCGTTCATAAATGTGTGTCGCTGTGTGTTAAATAGGATTATTTGGGAGTGCATATCCTGTATAGCCGAACGTACAGTGACTGCAAACACAAAATGGGCTGGATGTGCGTTATTGGAGTGGAGTGAACCCGTTTTGTCGGCTTTAATTGGGGTGAGTACAGAATTGAATTTACTTTATCAGACCTAGAAACGGGGCCCGTGGGTTTTCCAACAATTGATGCTATAAGAGCATAGCTGCACGTTATTATTTTTAACATTCCTTCACAGAAAAGGTTTAATTATTTTTATCATAGGCTAACGCGATTTAAATTGAATTGACTGAACTGACTGTCATCTTAACACATTTTCTCTTTAACAGCGAGCAGTTTCATAAATGTTCATGCATATTCTGAAGAAAATGTATGAGAAAATAAACCCGACTGTGATGCATTGCTATGAAACAGATATGTAACATAAACCGGAAAGCAAAAATCTATAGCTTATTCTGCCAGCGCCAGGCTAAATGTGATGGGAAGGGTTAGGAACCGACAACCGGTTCTTATACGGTTTCATTGATTCAATACCAGAACCGAGTCATTTGCCGGTTCTGTTAGCGACGCCATTACATTATCTGATCATTAATTATCCTACCGCTAATGTGAACAGAAATGAAACAGCCTACTCCGACAGTTTCCAGCATAACTATCTATGTTTAACGAATCTATAGCTCGACCAACGTAGTCCGAGAACGACTCTTGTGAGCCGGTTCTTTTAAATGAATGAAACATATTCAGTACCGTCAGCAAATGACTCTTATGAGCCGGATCTTTTTGTAAGTCTAGCACGATTCTCGATCAATTTACACGGTTCTTTTTAAATGAATTTAGATTAATTGTTCGGCTTCTATTTTTGAAGGTGGCCTTTAAGCAAGGCAGATATTGTTATTTAGCCAATAACAGTAAATTGTTACGTTCTGTTGTACGTTGTGAATTTATAACGACTATAAATACTCGCCTAGCAGTATTTTTTTTAACGAATGTAACAGTTAGCATACTGCCTGATGATAGCAACGGAAAGTTCAACCTGTTGTTATGGTTTGGCCACAGGTATAAAATTCGCACCATTCACACCAAGATAACTATAAAGATAACTAGGCCCAAGATAACGATACAGCGTCACACCAGCTGCCGCTTTAAATAGTCGAGTAAGCAGAGTTGATTCTGATTGGCTGTCAATGTTTTCTTTGTATCGCTCTTGAATTTGTTATATTTTGGGATGTTTTTTATTTTATTTGTATTTTTATTCACAAGTGTTTAAATCAAACCAATTTTATTTTATAGTCTATAATTAGGTCAAACTCATTATAAATAAATAAATAAATAAATAAATATTAATGCATTTTTTTCTTTGTATTATTCTTGCTGGTTAAGTTTGGTTTACGCTTTAATTTGATTGTTGTACCTTGTTTAACTGTAACATTGATGCAATACTTATTTATTATTTTTTATAATATTATATATTTATTTTATAGTTCATTAGCTGGAAAAATCGTTCTGAAAGTGATTCTGTGTATCGTAATAGTTGTGGCGTGGGCTCTTTAATAATGAGGACTATATATTTATTGTTATCTTTATAGTAACATTGTAGTGGCCTATATATCAATTATAGACTACGATTTCGTCCGTGTTGTGAATAGGCCTCAACTTGTAAACTAACTTTTGGTTATTAAAACGTAGGTACGTAGTTTGTACCGCCACATACATTTTCTGGTAGATTCAAACATTAATAATCCCCCGTGAATCGCGTCCTGTCCTTAAAAGCCTACATCATACGAAATATGTGACGCAATGGTACGCTTGGGCTATTTAGTAAAACCATTTAGGGGGTGTTGTATCAGCTTTAATATAAAAATGGTTTAAAAAAAATCTTCCTCTGCCTTCTTTTGAAAGGCTTGGTTCGAGGACTGGACTGAATCGTCTCGTCTGGTTTTATTCACTGGTGTTGGATGGGAAGGGCTACGGATGGACGTTAAATAAAGGCTTAAATAATTTCGCTCGAGCACTCCAAAACAAATTCCACTGCACCGACTGACACCCGTTCTCTCTGTTCGCGCGCCCGGCGGGATGCGGCTGCGCGTCGAGGAGCTCTCCAAGCTGTTGTGGTGCTGACGCGGCTCTGAGCGAACGCGACGCGAGCATGGCTGCGGGGAAGTTGCTGCTCTACGCCGGTCTGTCTCTGTCCCTCTGCGCGCTCGGGATGCTGGCCGTGGCTATCTGCTCCGACCACTGGTACGAGACGGACGCCCGGAGATACCGGGAGCGGTGCCGAAGTTTCTCCAGCCGCCGGAAGGACCCGGGCTTTATTTACATCCCCAACAACAGCCTCCCTCTGCGGGCGAGCCGCTCGCGCCTGGACCGCTGGGAGGAAAAGCTGCTGCTGGCGCGAAACAGACGGCAGCTGTTCGCCATGAGCGCCGCCGATGAGTGCAGCAGGCAGTATAACTCCACCAACATGGGGCTGTGGAGCAAATGCCATCGGCTTGGATTTGATCAAGATATCGAGGACCTCATTCGAAAAGGTAGGACAGTGACGTCTTGTGTCTATCATTGTGCAATGCATAGTGCTTTCATGGCAGAAGAGTATTGGTATTTCTCAAACATCTGGGAGTCTGAACTTTAAGCTTTTGTAATTAATTTAGCCCAAACCACTATTTAATCTAGCTTAGTCATATTATCTATTTATTTATAAACTGTAAATAGAGGTAGGCTAAACCAATAGGCCATATAAAGTAAATTTCCCCTTCACGTAAATACAGCAAATACCTATGAACTGGTTTTGTTTTCTTAATTCTACTTGATGAAAATCATATGGGGTAATACTCTGTTTGTTTATGAAGGGTACGTAAACTAATGCCTAAAGCAATAAACATGAAAGCATTTCTGTTGCATAAAAATGTTGTTGATGAATTATCGCTTCACCCGAAGATCCTACATTATTATTATTATATTGGTTAATGTATTCCACTAAAGTCTAAAAATACATATTATTAGTTATTTCTTTAAAAGCAGAAACATAACCAATTAAATTGGTTTTGATGATTGCATAATGGTCACTTATAATATTTATAAAACGTTATCAGTTGATCCCTTTTTTTGTGCGATCTAGTGCTAAAATGTTTAAAATCTGTGTAAAATGTAGCAAATCCAGTGCAGTATTTAGTCAACCACTGAAACATTTTCATGCATAAACTCCAGACATACACAAACTAACATCAGCTTTCACAACTGGAGGCCCCTAATAGACATTACAGCCCGATTCATGTGCAATGACAAGAAAAATGGACAATAAATAAAATGGCAAGTTCAACACTCATGCGTTAGCAGGAGTGACGAATCCCCTGCATGTAAAGGTGCGAAGCCCTATGGCTAGTCTCACACTCTGGGCCTTATTATCTTCCACCAAACTAGGTTAATTTACTCCTCACTGGTTAGAGGCATATGCGATGAATATATTAATAGCTACACACACACACAAGGGTGTATGTAAATAGTTCCTGAGCCCCAAACTGTGCTAGCCCAAACACAGAAGGCTGTGTTTCAGTCAAGGTACACCAATTGGCCCAGAGTTGCTGAGACCCGCACACTCTCCGGTTACACGCAAAACCTCTGTCTGCAAATGTGTGCATGTTCTGGAAAAGCAACAGCACAAAATGCCTTCTGAAAATAAAAACAAGCTTATTTAAATCGTGTCACCTCCTCTGGTACCTGTGCCTAATGTGTGTGCAATTACGTAAGAGGGATTTTGTGGTGAAGAGGCGCCCCTGTAGTGCTGTGTGTTACATGAACAGCCGAATGTGTGTTGCACCATCAGCAAAAGCTCATTTAACTCTCTGGGGCACCCGCCAGCCACATACTGTGTGCTGATTTGGGATGGGGGTTGCATTGATAGAATAATGCAGTGTTATTCTACACCATCTCTGCCATTCACCTTGGGCTGGGGGCGATGATGCAAGTCGCATTTTGCATGTGTGTCTGAGATATAATGAAACGTAAAGAACAATTTGTTATTAGCCAACCTGTGCTGCTCAGATAAACAGCTGTTTCTTTATCTGCGCATGCTTTGTTTGGTAGATGTTAGTCAATAGTCATGCATCTTTATAAATAAATGTGTGAATCCTACTGATACATATGGTTTTTTTATGATTATTCATATCATTATGTGGGTTGCAAGCACATCGTTTTATGAAATGTGCTGACTGTGTTTATAATGGCATCGCCCATCTCTCAGAGGGAGCTTATTCTCTGTCTCTTCCCAGGATCCTCTCTTGGGAAAGAGAGGGAGGAATAGAATGATGTATGAGAGTGCAAAACAGTCGCGCACAGATAAGGGGTCAAAACTTAAGGGCTTAAAGATGGGAGAAGTCATTCAGTGGAAATGAAACTTGCTCCATTTCATCCCACTATATCTTTTGGAATTTAAATTAAAATACTTTCTTTGACTACAGCTTAATGAGCAGTGATAACTATAAGTAATCCATTCGAAGGATGATTCATTTTGTAAAAAAAATTTAATTAAATGAAAAAGACAAGATGAAAAATGCACAACTTGACACTTAAAAAAAAAAACGTTTTCACATATATTGTTGCATTTTTTCAGATTTTAGTGTTAAACTGTGACTTAAACTTAGCTGTAAAAGTTTAAACAACGTACAAAATGTACAAAACATCATATCTGACAACTGAAATTAGATCAAATTGCATAAAAATGATTAAAATAAGGAAAGGAAAGGACATGTGGCCAGCTATGGTTTCCCATAACAGGAATTTGTGCTCTGCATTTAACCCATCCAAGTGCACACACACAGCGGTGAGAAGTGAACAATCACACACCGTGAACACACACCCGGAGCAGTGGGCAGCCTGCACTTTCCAGGGAGCAGTTGGGGAAACGGTGCCTTGCTCAAGGGTCTCACCAGAGTGCTGTTTATTCACTAACCCCACCCACAATCCCTGCCGGACCTGGGACTCCAACCCACAACTTTTGGGTTACAAGTCCTACTCCCTATCCATTAGGCCACGACTTTGTGACATGCAAAAATTTCTATTTTCACAGCAGCTCGATAGCAGATGCTCAGTTGTTGCAAGACCTCCAGATATGTGCAATTTTTGTCAATTTGTTTCAAAACAACTTCAACTTTACCAGTTGATTGGCATCACACTACTATTCCTTTTAGTGATGTCATCCTTAAAGGTTCCACTATATAGAAAAATATTGCAGCATGGAGGAAAAGATTTATGGCAGTAGTTTGCAGAAAGACAAATATCTGCACAGCGAAAAGGGCAACCAGAAAGAGGAAATGATGCAAAAGATGGCGGCATCTGGAGTTTGTGGAAAATTGAGAAAGTCTATCCGAGTGAGAGTGTGAGAGGAGGGTGAGATCATGCAGAAACAGCCAACCCATCTCATTGTCCACCATCTGTCCCTGCCTCCCAGCGGGACACCCATCAGGGATGATGAAGACATTTTAGACCTAGAACACAATAATAGGGACGAGAGAGATACTCAACCTCCGACCATCAAAACAGGCAAACCTAACGTTAGGATGTTACCATGGGCTTAGGGATGCGAGGGAGATGAAGATGGCAAATACAAATGGGAATTGAGAGAAACCACAACATGTATGCAGTGTTTAGATTTCAGTGTGACTTTTGGATCTCAATTCTCATATTTACAAGGTTATTTGGACGTTAAATCTCAACTTATTCCAAAAAGGGCTCTTCAAATCCATTCTTGTTGAGTGAAGACGAGGATCGAAATTGTACTTGGGATATCAAAGGATGTGGCTTCCTTGTTTTCAGTGTTTAAACTGGATGCCATGGGAGGAAGAAGCCACACCTTTATGGTTCAAAAAGTAAGCTGCGCTGGGACTCGGGCGCTGGCACTAATCAAATACTCAGGTGTTGATGTGGGATGCTGGGTACATCTCTTGGGAACAAGGAATAGACGGTGTAGTAGAAGTTTTATTGCTTTGAATTTCCTCTTACAATGATTTTATTCCAAGGCATATTATATCACAGAAATAGGGTGTGACTTTCAATAAAGTGTAGAGAAAGGGAAAAGCGATCTGTAATTTTCAAGGCCAGGAGGCATTTAAGATCCTTGGAGGAACGATGCCGAAATAAATGAGGTATCCAATAACCTCCCTTTTCATTTTCTGTTACGCCTTTCATTTCCAACAAATATCCATATAGCGAAATGTGACTTGACAGAGTGCCTGGACTCAGCCCACGACCAGCAGATTATGATTTGGCCTCAGAGTGTGTAAAGCACCCTCATTAGTGCAGGAAGAATATTTCTCGCTTAGTTCGAATAAGACGTCCAATTGTGCATTTAAGAATATGACAGACTTGAAATTAGCACCCTACTTGATAACAGCTTGAGTTATATCACTTTTCCCCTCCTGTTGGAAAATTATGCTAATTTGATCATTGGCTACTATGTGGGAAGATATCGACATTTTCATCACACCATGAAAGCTCTCTCCGGCTGGGCCGCTGGGGAGGTCACATGGTCTTCAGTGCATTTAACATGTGCTTCTCCTGGTGTTTTGTGTGGAGCGTGTGCTGTAATCTGAGCCTTTTTGGGGTTTATTATTGGGATTGTTTGGAATAAATATGCTTTAAAACTTGTTTTATTCAAGGGTATTTTTAAAACATTTTTTAACATTCGGGGCTTTTTTAACAATCCAAACTGCAACATTCTGGGTAATGTACTGTGAAATCACACATCTAAATTGATTGATATATGTTATAATGGCCACAAAATTATTCACTTTTTGAAATAACATCAAGGACTTGATAGAGGTCAGTGGCATCAAGAAAGTAATTCATGTTTCAAGGTAATAGTTAATATGTTTTTATAATTTAATATGCAAAGAGCAAAGATAATTAGCTGAAGATTTAATTTTGTATACACACATATATATCTATATATATATATATATAAATATAAATTAAAAAGTTGATGAATATTTTTTGCAAATTATGTCAGTGATAATGATGAGGCATGTCAAGGCATTCATTTTATAATTTTAATTGAAACAAACTGTTGCTGAAAATGTGCCACACATTTTTTTCAAACATTTTTTCAGTCAAAAACAACTTATATAAAATATAAAATACGCACTCTTTTGGTAAGCCTTTAGGTTAGACAGCATACTTACTAAATAAGCTTTTTCCCTTAAAAATCTCCTAATTTGCTGCTTATTGATCGTAAGTAGGCAGTTGTAGTAGTTAGGTTTAGTTGCTGGGTAGTATTAAGGGATCTAGAATATAGTCACGCAGTATAATGCTTTAATATATGTGTTATAAATACTAATAAACATTCAAATTTGCATGCTAATAAGCAACTACCTCACAGTAAATAGTTTTCCCTAATCAACTCGTAATCAAAATTCAGACAGAAATGAACTTTATCAATATTTTATATAAAATAATGTTTGTCTTTTATCAAAACACCACTTTTTTTCTTGAGGTGATGTCGCCTTTCGTTTTCGCATCCAAAGACCTGACACCATTCTGGTACTTAATGGCAACAATTACGTCAACTCAAAAAAACTACTTCAGCTCACTCAAAAATGCCACATTGGGAAAATAAACAGAGCTGCGAATGTCCTTTCAGCCTGACTTAAAAACAATTCCTTGATGAATCTGTATTTTCCGAAGCATGCCTGGAAATCGCTCTGAAAATAAGCCACCGGAATACTTCTCCCTAATTAAAACGTATAATTATTTTCCTGTCGCACTGCTGTAGGGCTGTTATAATTTTTCCCTGAATGCTAGAAAGCACAAGCCCAGCTTCTAACATTCAGCTGACAGCCGTCTGTGTTTCTGCGGGACTGATAAATGTCGGCATTCCGCAGAATTGAAATCGGAGAATGTTGTGCGACCCGCAGTCATTGTGAGCCTCGTTGTTTGTTTTCTGTGTTCCCTGATGAAACCTGGCACAGGTCTCTGCTCGCAATCAGCCCTGCGAGGTGAACAAAGCGGAGGCGTGGGGGTTGCCGCGCATGGAAGTGGAGGAGGACGGTTGGAGGCAGCTAAAGAAATAACGTTAGTAGTGCTGCACCTGAAAGACAGAGAACAGCTGTGAGAGAACTGCAGTGGAACTGTGGGTAAAACGTCCAGTCAGATGAATGCGACTGCTTTGTGCAATTACAAGCAGAAGTGGAGGGATAAAGAATAGACGGCGAGGGCTGTTAGTCAAGAGGAAATGACACTCTGTCTTCCCTCGCCCCTCCCCCTTCGCTCGATTCGTCTCCCTCCTTCTCGCAGCCCAATTTATATTCTGGCACGCATATTAGTCTCCTGAAAATGGAGTGCTGAGGATTTCACCACCAAAGGACTGCACATTGCAGCGATGTGAAGGATAGAACGAGGTAAAAGAACGAGCGGGAAGATTGTGTTTTACTCCCTCCTCATTATTTGGAGTTTCCTTTCACAGAAGTCATCAAGAATGGCTCAATTTTTCCAAACACTTCTCCCCCTGCTATTTCTCCTCGTAGCATCTCTGTGGCATTTAGTTGCTAGTTTTGCTGTCTGTGGGAAATGTTTTTTTGAAGCAGATCAATCATCGGGAATCTTTGTAAGTTGAGCTATAAGACAAGTAATGCATTTGAAATGCAGAGACAGACATTGATCCTTTCGGTTGCTCATTAGTTTGCCATTGAATTTGGGAGAGTGTGATAAACACCGGATGATCTTCACTCAATATGAGTGGGTCAATGCCAAAGGCCTTGGCGCATTTTAAGGCCTGAAACAGTCTAGGCTAATCTCCTGCATTGGGATATGTGATATGAAATGTATAATGCAAATACAGTTTTTGGCTGTTTGGCTGTTCTCAGTGTACCTGCCATGGCAATGCAAAATAGTTCACTCGAATATGATTAACACAGCTGTGGTAAACCACACCATAACTTACCGGTAGATACCTACACTTCAGCCATTACTAGTGAAATTCTATGCTTTTGTAAGGGT
>JAUYWG010000034.1:6323433-6336431 GCA_034779775.1 Enteromius afrohamiltoni
TCACTCTGTGATAGTTAAAGCAAAGTAAGACAGGCTGGAGATTCATAAATAAGTAAAAGACTCTTCCCTGTCTGCAGACTTTAGATTAGTACAATGAGCAGAAAAGCAGACAGCATAGGAGAGTCTGCCAAAGAAATAGTACTTGCTTTATATATATATATATATATATATATATACTATATACACAAACACACCTTTTGCCTTCAGGACTGTCTTAATCAAAGATTTTGGTCCATATCAACATGAAAGCTGAAATGTTAAAAGCGCTATATAAATAAAAATGATTGATTGATTGAAAGCATCATGGTAGGATGGATCCGTGCGTACATGTTATTTACACCAAATTCTGACCCTATAATCTGAATGTCTGAGCAAAAGCAAATTGTAGCCTCAGTTTTCCGCTCTTAGCTGACTGGAGTGGTGGCTGATGTGATCTTCTGTTGCTGCAGCATTCTGTGTTTCAAGGTTTGACGTGTCAGAGATGCTCTTCTGCATGCCTCTGTTGTAACAAGTGGTGGTTGAGTTACTCTTGTCTTTCTTTCAGTTTGAACTAGTCTGTGCATTCTCCTCTGACCTCTGGCATCAACAGTGCTTTTTCACCCACAGAACTGCCACTCACTGGATATTTTTCTCTTTTTCAGTCCATTCTCTGTAAACCCTAGAGATGGTTGCACAAAAAAATTGCAGCATATCAGCAGTTTCTGAAATGCTCACACCAGCTCAACACGTTTAAAATAATTTAAATCAGCTTTCTTCTTCATTCTGATGTAGGGTTTGAACTCATTAAGATTGTCTTGACCATGTCTACATGCCTAAATGCATTGAGTTGCTGCCTGGTGATAGGCTGATTATATATTTGCTTTAACAAGCAGTTCAACAGGTGTACTTAATAAAGTAGCTGGTGAGTGTATATACAAATACATATTACAGCATTTAATACTAAATTAGGAGAATTCATTTATACAACACGTGCTAATAAAATATATGCTATTATTTATTATTATTAATGTTTTTATTAATTTGGCTTATGTGTATAGATACATGCACACACACACACACACACACACTAAAGTCACTTTTTGTATAACAATTTGAATGAGGATTTTAAATTAAACAGACAAATTATTCTGTATATTATGCAGTCACTTTAATTATTTATTTAAATAATTGATTGATAGCCCCGATATTACAAAGAGAAAAATAACCAGCAAGTACTCTTTGATAAGCAAGAGGGAAAAAAATGAAATCAGGCAGGCTGTCAAAAACTAAAAAACAAATAAAAAAAAAAGAACTCACTCACTCACTCAAAAATGATCAAAAACAGTCCCTGTGCAGCGCAATGCATCAAGGGAAGCCAAGTGACCTTTCATTGACTGGCTCGTAGCAGGACTGTAGAGAAAGCTGGGAGTGTAGCTTGGCATCATTAATGCAGATTGTTTTGTAAATAGATATTTTTATGCCAGTTAAGCCATATAAAAACAACTTGACACAAGCATTGCGATGTTAAAACGATTTGAAAGTCAATGGCTCTAACTGAACAGCTCTGTATTTGAGTCACACAGTCAAACTAAAGTAAGTGCCATGGTTCCAGTGACACTTTAAAATCTGTGATGACTTTAGCTTTTTTTGCCGTATTTAAAATCTATTCAACTCTCACAGGCATTGCTGGCCATCAAAAAAAAATCTATACCCAGGATCACTGCTGTCTGGTCAGCCTGGAAGAAAGATGGTTTTAGTTTACACTCGGTCGCTGACCCGATCAGCTTCTGCTCCGCAGGGATACAGGGCCAAGAGCAATCTGTCTTACAAGTGTGTAACGGGAGATGCTTGCAGAGTTGTTTGTTAAACTCAGCATAAGTCATGTTTGATGGTGAAATTTGCTATTTTATTTAGATGTTGAAACAACAGCAATATTCCATAGCTGCTTAACATGAAGAGTCTATACAGCAGTCTTAAGCAATATTGCGAAATCCAAAAAGTTTAAATATTGTGGCACCACACACATAAAATGTTGCCATAATTTATTTCAAATTAAAGTCCTTGTCAGTAGAGCTGCAAGCAGTGATCAGCCGGTCATTTGTAAAAACGGTGCACATCAGACAAAATTAAGACAAAAAACACGACAATGTATGCAAAAGTTATTTGTTACTTCCTTTTTTATAAGTGCATAACCTTGCCACAGATAAACCATCCAAGATTTCAGTAAACCTATTGCACTTTAGCACGCTCTATATCTAATGTTCATGCTGACCAAGTTTGGTGGCAATTGAATGAAAACCCTAGGAGGAGTATCGTAAATGCCGCAGCATCTTTTTTTTACAAAAGCACTGGGTAGTTGAGAAAAAAAAAATCCTCAGGAAAACAGTAAACACTCTATGCCCCTAGTTACTTGGGCCCTAATTAGTAGAATATAATATTGTATTCTGTTTTGAAATATGTTTGAAATCTGGTTACAGTTGCACTAGTAGAGATTCACTGCTATCATATCCATTTTCAGCCTGTGACACTAATGATTTGGTAATCAATGTGACTCTAGACCTTCCCCTGGTAACACAACAGAGATTTTAGCTGGTCTAGCGGTTCCTGGAAGAAAGAGATAATGGCAGACAGAGTCGAGCATTGGGACTATAATTCTCTTTTCTGGATGATATAGGCTGCCATTTTCTATCTGCAGAGTTTCATAATCAACAGGAAATGATATCCTGGACAATAGTGCAAGCTGGAATGATTGCTGGCATGTACCGTTAGGACACAGAAATATGTATCATTATCTTTGTCAGCCCTTTTTCATTGCTGATCAGTGAGCTCTGAAGACACATGAGCACATCATTCCTGTCTAAAGGGTAGGATGTGTGCAGGCCTCATTCTAAAGGCCATATCATTCACAAACGCACTTCACAGTGTTCCCAAATTAAATCATTTCAGATACTATGTGACATATCTCATTCCCCAAAGCTCCGGAGACACGCTGTACAAGTAAACTAGAAATCCTCAAAGTACACTGCAGAAAAAGGATTTCAAATGTGACACAAGCTACAGGAAACCACTGTTTGATTAGAAACAAAGAGAAACGCAATCACAATACTTTGTAAATGTTGAAAAAGCCTCCCGGGGATGCTAAAAATGAGATCTGTACTTTCTTAAAGAGAAGGAAAGAAGAAAATCGAAGGTGTGATGATTTGTATTCTGATCGTACAAAATACAGTGAAAATCTCTAGTAGGAGCGTGTAGTGGAATATATGCCTAGAAAAGAAAGAGAGTGTAAATCTCCATTTAAATAAAAGACTGCTGTTGTACTGCTGTCAATGCCATATGCTGATTAATCATTACATTTGTAAGCATTATAGACACAATTCACTTGAAAGAATAGTTCAGCTTAGTTCACATTTTAAACTGAAAATTGACCCTCAGGCCATCAAGATGCAGATGAGTTTGTTTCTTCATCAGAACAGATTTTTACATTTTTAAACAGAAATGTAATATTACATCACCTGCTCACCGATGGGTGCCATCAGAATGAGAGCCCAATCAGCTGTTAAAAACATCAGGTAATCAAATAACAGGATAACAAATAACTTCGGTCTATCAATTTACACCTGCATTTAAGTTTTAAACCATTGCTTCCACATAAATTCCAAGTCTGTAGTATTGCTATCCATATTTTGCTTTCTCTATAAGTGAAAGCACTCGAAAACAAATATATATCAGGATTTTGATGTGATAGGACAACAGGGAATGGACTTTTTCAATAAAGGAAGCATTAATATTGTATTTTGCCCAGAAGCAATATACTGAAAAAAAAAAATGAATAAAAATAAAAAAAATCTGTAAAACTTAGGGTTCCAAACAGCAGCTGTGGTTGCCAGAATACAACTGTGAAAAAATACGGTAACAATATTTTTTACGGTTTTGTGTTAAATTTACAGTTAAATACCGTAATTTCTAATAATTAACTGTCATAACTGATATCATTTTAATATACCAACCGATTAAAGTAGTAAAATCTCTTTGGTACCTTTTAAAATACACTGATAACTACCAAATGCAGGTGGTGATGAGCAAGTCACATGATGAACCAAGGCCCATCACAAGTAGCTTTTAAATAGTTACATATATACACATATATATATATATACACATATAGCACACACACACACACACGTGAACTACAACTTTTATTTTGGATGCGATTAATTGTTTAATTGATTAATTTCTCATTTTTATGATATATTCTGATAAAAAATGCATTGCTTTCCAGTATATCAAATGGCAATAAGAGCTGACAGTCACACAAGAGCGCTCAGAGACGATCTGATCTGAAACACAAGATGACGTAAGGACTTTGTGAAGCACAAGATGATAAGACATCACCTCACAGCTTTGAGACTGATGAGAGGTCACGACCCCGTAATCAATGACCAAAGCGAGATGTCCATCTCAATCTCTCACCGCACGAGATCAAGCTCTGGCTGGAACTGATCACGTCTGTCTGTATTACACTCGTCTCTAACCAGCCCAGACACACTCGACTAGCTGCTTGTGATTTCTGGTGAAGATGCACTAGCTGTCGAAGCCTGCTTTCACTGGATCCACAGCACAGCAAAAACAGTAACATTTGGAACATTTAAAAGAACTTATTTTCTATTTAAATATATACTAAACTGTAATTTATTCCTGTGATCAAAGCTGTATTTTTAGCATTATTATGCTTGCTGAGCAGATTTTTCCTTGAACAGCATTTATCTAAAATAGAAATATTCTGTAACATTATCACTTTTGATGCATTTAAAGCATCCCTGTTTAATAAAAGTATTAATTTATTAAAAATTGATCTTTGAATCTTTCTGTTCGACAGTCAATCACATCCAAAATAAAAGAAATGTGCTGTATATATTTATTACATACATAAAAATATACACACATGTAGATATTTTAGAAAAATGTTATGTATATATATTAAATATATTTAATTATTTTGAAACTTACATTATTATATATATAATTTCTAAATCTATGCATGTATTTATATATACATAATAAATATTTACAATTAATCAAACTATTTTTCTCATGTGATTATGATTTCTGAAGGATCCCGTGGCACTTAAGGCTGGAGTAATGATGCTGAAAATACAGTTTTAATGACAAAAATAAATTACATTTTGCAATAAATTGAAATAAAAAGCAGGTATCGTAAATAGTAAAAATATTTCACAATATTACTGCCGTGTTTTGGATGGCATAGATACGGGCTGGTAAGTCCTGGCCCTCGAGGAACGGGTTGTTATTGTAAGCTGCTGGGGAATGCTGGCTAAATATTTAGTCTGACAGAAGCAGCGCTAATAAATCACAGGTTTTTGGGCTGAGCAGGAACAGAAGAATCATCTCATCATGGGTTTCAGTAGGCTTTTCTTTGGGTAGATCATTTACTTATTCAGCTCGTTCATCAGAGGACCTCAGGGACAAAATAAAGAAGGTCCGGATTATTATTGGCAAATCTCAAAGCCTTTCCATAAACACTAGACATGGATGTGTCATGTGACATGATATCCAGAGAGGATCTGTGAATGATTTCTCAAACAGGAAGTTCAGCGTGTGACGTGTCAAAGTTCAGCGCATGAGAAATACCAGGAATCCATTAAACAGGTGGCAGCGCTCAGGTTATATCACAGAGCACGGATATGTTTACTTCACGTCCTCCAAACACATGTTCAGATCACATTTCACCTACAATACGCATAAAGAAAAGATTTTAAATCAATACTGCATAGAGGACATTTGATGCATTTATATAATGATTTCAAAAATAATGATGTACTCAATTTTACAATGAATTAACACCACATAGAAAATTACATAGATATTGTATAAAGAAAATGAATACATTTATACTTTGTTTTTGCATTACAAAACAAGATTTGCATAGAAAAAAGTACAACTTTGTTTAAATTAAATTTTAAATTATAATATATAATTATATATATATATTAATGAAATAAACAACACAAAGAAGATTAAATAAACATTGTATAAAAAGAATGAATACATTTATAATGAGTTATTTCTGTATTAAAATATATGCATATAGACAAAAATTAAATATTGCATAAAGGATTTTGTTTTTTACTTTTATTATAATTTAAATACAAAAATTAATTTCCATAAATAAACAAATAGATAAAAATATAAAGAAAATGAGTATATTTATATTTAGTTATTTTTGCATTAGAAAATATAGCTAGCATAATAGAAAACAATGATATTGTATTGTATAATAATGTACGCATTTTATAAATGTACATTATTTAAATGTATAAAATGTATTTATTTTCATGCAGAATAAAACTAATGCATAGACAATTGAATAAATAGTTATTGTATTTAAAAACAAATAAATGTTGTATTCATTAAAAAGCTTAATTTGACCTGAATTCTTTTAATTAAATATTTTACGACTGAAATAACATCTTTTATACATTTCATTTACTGTTATGAATGAGATGTTTTTGCATAGTGTTTTGTACGGTGGCCGAGAGAGCTCAACGTGCAAACAGAAAAAACGACAACACATTAAGAAAACATCTTCATCAGTTTGACAACACAGCGCTGCAAACAGCACAGACCACATCGGAAATGTTTCAGGGGGACCTCAAAAAGTGAGGAACCCATCTGAGAGTAACTCTAGCTAACATAGCATTAAAATAATGTTTCACAGTTAAGTGTGTAATCCGTCAGATTAGTCTAATAACATCCAGAAGACCGTATGATCAGGTCGTTAAAATAAACACAAAAAAACTCAGTTCAGAGTTCAGAGACAACACCTCTGCTCTGACCAAAAGCCACGGAACAAATAATCAGGTCCCAGATGGGTTTGTCACTTTTTGAGGTCCCCCTGAAACATTTCCGTTGTGGTCCGTGCCGTTAGAAGTGCCTCGCTGTTTGGTTGCATTGTGAGAATTTGCAGTTTGCATGTGTTTTCTTAAGTGTGCAGCGTGTTGAGCTCTCTCTACCACCATAGTTTTGTACAGTAATGAAAATTCAGGGCTAAATGTGCTAATCTGTACTGAAAGGGCTTATGCAAATGTCACAATGTAAAAAAAATCCTAAAAAAGCTTGCCTGCTTTTATTCAAAATATATATTTTCTTCTGACATGAGCCACAAAACAAGATATCAACGCAGAATAAAGCCAAAGCAAAATATGAATGAATTCGAGAAAAGCACCGGCGGCTGCCATTGGTCAGCCAGACAGATAGTCAGTTGATTGACATGTCAGTCCAATAAAAACCACCGAAAACCCCAGAGATGCAAATTCTGACTGTTGATTTTAACTGTAAAACTTGCTACGGTAAAAATCTGTTAAATGGTAAATTCCTGTAATCATTCCCTGCGTTTGGTGTTCATCAGTGTATTTCAGTGCTTTAATAGATTGGTATATTAGCATTACATCAGCTAATGAAATTACGGTATTTAACAGTAAACTGAACTTAAAACCGTAAAACATTACCGTGTTTTTTTATGGTCGAATTCCGGCAACCACAGCTGCCGTTTTTTACCATTTCAGATTCACAACAGCTTCTTTGAGGCTAAAAAGAGGTTCTTCAGATTATAAAAAGCTAAGAAAGAGATGCTTCTTTGAACGAACTAGAGATGGTTCTTCTCTGGCTGCGAAGAAGCTTTCAAGCACCTTTATTTTTAAGAGTGTGAAAAAAAAGAAAATACGATATGAAGCCTATTGTAACAACAGTTCATTTAAAACAGGAAGTTCTAACACTTTCTCCCTGGATCTGAGCAAATCTCACAGATGACCTGTTCTGAACTCAAAGAAGGAGTTAGGATCTCGTCTCGCTCCACTCCGCTGTTCTTCACGCTCTGTCCTTCATTCATAGCCGCTCGAGCCTGTCCGGAGCAAGGCCTGATGGGTATTTACGGCACGGCCATATGCTCTGTGTTAACTCACATTCCTGCTGCCAATTAGAGCCTCGTCCCCTCAAACGTAAGCATGCTAATGACTCACGACAGGCCAGTTCAACAGAGTCCGGAGCTTGTTTTTCTACAGCTTTGTTTAAAAGGAACAGTTATTAAAGGAAGTCCAGCGCAAGAGAATAAAAACTGTTTTCAATAAGTGCTTCACACCTGCTGAGAACCAACTATCCATAACTCATCGTCTGTGTGCATTGCTTATATGCATTTTATTAGTCTGCATAGAGAATAAATATATTGTGTTATTTCCCAAAAATAAGATTTTTTTTACGAATTGAAATATACACTAAAAAAACATTATACAAAATGTAAAAGGTAAGCAATTGCACACAATTTATTTGAAAAAAAATATGTTGAAAGTTTTTAAATGCAACTAAAATATATTGATTCCAACCAGTTAAAAATGTGTAAATTAAATAAATCATTAGTGTACGAAACTATATTAATATAGTACTATTTATTAGAAGAATTATAATAATTCTAAAAATATTATATTAAAATGATTATTGTTTTTGGTTTATCACAGTAAATGGAAATGCTGTGTATATTATTATTATTTGAACTATGTTTGTATTATTTACACAGATTTTTTTAAACGTTATTCTACAAACCGATATATACACGTATTAAGATAATATATTCAGATATTTCCAGTATATTTTAAGTAGAAATATAATACAAGAAAATGAAAAAAATATTACATTATAAATTATATATAATTATTTTTAGATTCAACATTTCTACGACTATCTTCTAAAAGACAATAAATATCACAAAAATGTGTTAATAATATATTATTATCATTACTAGTAAAACACAAAATATTTTAAACAGATATTAAAATATAATCTTTTAATTTTAGATTATAATTAATAATTAATTTTAGATAAATACCAAATATTTTACATAAACATTTGTTAATGCAAATTTTATGTTATATTAATTATTGTTTTCATACTATTTATATGAAATGATTAATTTGCATTCAAATATATTGACGCATTAAATTGTTTTGATTAATCACACGTTAACAGCCCTCTACACACACACACACACAAATAATAAA
The DNA here is from genome assembly GCA_034779775.1 of Enteromius afrohamiltoni. Classification (NCBI taxonomy): domain Eukaryota; kingdom Metazoa; phylum Chordata; class Actinopteri; order Cypriniformes; family Cyprinidae; genus Enteromius; species Enteromius afrohamiltoni. The sequence continues at coordinate 6,332,481 of JAUYWG010000034.1, forward strand.
ATTCTATTAAATATTTCTATTAGAAAAGCATGTTACATGCATACATAAAAAGCAATATGAATCTTTGATATATTTGTACTTATTAGTATTCTTCATGTACTGAGGTGGTTTCCTGACGTTTAAGCTCATGTTTTGGGGCTCGACTCACTCGCTGATGTAAACTTTCCACGCTCGGAGGGAATGAAGTTTGTGGAGAATGTGAAACAACATCCATCAGAGCAGCCACGTCATGGGAAAAGAGCAAAAACTGAGCAAGTGACTGAACGACACCTACTCAATCTGTTCAGACAGCTTTCTCCAGCTCTCTTCATACAGTAACACATCTGTGAACATCTCTCTCTCACCTGCTTATTTCCTCTGGGATCCAGATAATAAACAGATCTACGTCAAAACGTCCTCTGAGGGGCCCGGAGCCGGAAATATACAAAACCACTACTTTTTACCTTTTTAACACAGAAATGACCTACACTTATAATAGTAAGAGGAAGGAAACTTCAGACCACATCTACATGCACATACGTTATATTCTCTTTTTACAATTCATTTGCAGCAAAAAAACGATATACTGCTTTAGGTAATAAACACAAACATGACTTTGCGTGTAGTTTTGCCAATTTGGCTCATTTGGTATACATATATTCTATAAAAAAAAAAAGTGATTATTGATATGTGAGGCTATGCAGGGCTCGCTTCCTATACTTCAGCATCTTTATTAACCCCCGAAGCGCTGATTCATCGGCGTCTGTCAGACTCGGACCACACACTGACCAACAAACAGCAACAAATCAGAGCGAGTCGGACACCCACGCTGAGCTGAAGAAGAGCAGTAAAACACTGCATCGCTGCAGACCTGCTCAGCGTCAGCGCTCCCACGACCTCTGACCCCTGACCCCTCGCGTCCGGCAGATCTTTACTGGCCGTGTTTCATGCAGGATAATGGTGCGGTGTAAAGATAAAGACGACTCACGCTCAGGTTCCTGTCCCAGATCTGGATGGAGCCGTCCTGGCAGCCGGCGGCGATCAGCTTCCCGTCTCGGCTGTAGGTGCAGCAGGTGGGCGTCACTCTCTTCCCCTGCTGAGACCGAGGCTTGAACACACTCTTGTGCTTCTTCTCTGAGTTCAGGTCCCACGTCCGCACCGTCCTGAAAAGAGCCCAGAGCCCAAAACAGGGTCACTTTCTCAAAACGGAGATTTATATATTATCTGAAAACTGAATAAATATTCTGTCCATTCATTTCAATAGGACAATATCCATACTTAGATTTCTTATTTCTTAATTTTACTCTTATAAAAATAAGATCCTAATGTTGTAAAGAAAATAAAATACCATTATTTTATTTGAAATAAAATGCAATAGTGCCATTATATGTGACACACCAGTGTAGATTTAACTTTCCAAAATAAAAACACATAATAAACATTCTTTAATATTTTTAAACTTGAAATGACAAAAAGAATCTTTAAATATTGTAAATAAAATGTAAAAAATGAAATAGAAAAATAGTACTGATAAATTAGATAAACGAGTTTAACTTTCTGAACTAATACTTTACTTAGACTGAAAAAATTCCCAGCAGTTTCCAAATGTGAAAAACATTCACGGATGATTCAAGACGCAGTAAAGTCTCTGCTGTAGAAACATTCCTGAACTAAATGATGCAAATAATAATTAAAAGTGAAGAAAAGTGGAGAAAATTCAGTTTAAGAGTGTCTGAGAGAATCAGGCCTTTAATAATCTTTCTTTACTCGGATGAGCAGAGGCTGATGTGTTTGTGACATTGTGAAACTATGTATGTATATTCACAAATTATATATTTTATTGTATTAGATCATTATTTTTTTATAACAATGGTTATTATTTAATAATACTTATTTATTTGTTGTTATTACAAATACTAAAAATCATAATAATTCTAAATTACATATTTTTATAATTTTCTCCCACAAAGTTTTAGGTAATTATTATTTATCAGGTAATTATTAATAGATTTTTTAAGATTTATTTTTATTTATCTGATATTTACTTTTTATTTAAATAATTCACACGGTCATTATTATTTGGTAGACATTTAATACTTCAATCAGTATATTTATTTGTTTTCTATTAATTTGATCATTAATTCAGAATATTAATTAAAGAATTTAATTTTCAGATAATTACTGTTTATGTAATTATAATTTATTTTTCAGAAATTGACATCATTTCATTAGTTAATAATTAAATAAATACTTATTTAAAATATTACCCATAATATTTATTTTATGTTTTTATATTTACTTTTAAATAACTGAATGAATTATTAATAATGACATTATCCACATCTTTATTTTAGCCACTGACAGATTCAAAGGGAAAATAAATCTAAGAATCAATAACCGATGCATTAACTGAAGTTTGACTTCAAAAGCGTCTTGTGAGATCAGGTTTCAGAGCCAGAATGATTTGTTCAGTATCATGTTTGAGTGACTCAGGTCTGTGAATGAGCCGGTGATGAATCAGAGCATCATTCAGTGAATCAGAAACCAGAGAAACCAGAGCGAGGACGGGACATCAGCATGACAGGATCTGAAGATCCATGAAATTCACATTCTCTTCCCTTCGTCTGCTGAACACATTACAGCTGTGAGCGGCACACGGCCAAATACAAACACAGAACATCTTCCAAAAGCAGTCATACACTGCCAGAGTCTTCATCACATGACTTCAGAGGAACCACACCTGAGCACAGAACGAGCTGTGATTGGTCGCTTCTCGCGTCAGTCAGACAGTGGGCGGTCCTTAACTGAACTATGCATCAGACAATAACAACTGATAATATAGGGTTCAAAAATTACAATCAACTTCACGTTTGTTATACGGCACAAAAACTTGTTCATAAATTACATTTCTTGGAATACATTCCAGACTTTAATTTCTAAAGAAATCATTTTCGAGTCATTTTAAAATGATTTATATATATATATAGATATATAAAATATTTTTTTAAAACATGTACAACAAATCATGACTTGTATAACTACAGTCGCAATATATATTAATATATATATTATATATTCTTGTCTCTTATGTGACACTGACACATGAGACGTTTTAAATATATATTTTTTAAATATTCATAAATAAATGCATTAAAATTAATTTTAAATAATTTAAATGTTTTATTTAATTTACTCTAAATAAATACATTAATATTAATAATTTTAAGTAATACAAATAATAAAATAAAAATAAGTAAAATAATATTATAAAAATAACAAAATGTATTATTCTTATATACTACTGTATACATGTATAAATATAAGTTATTCATATTATGTTATGTATGTATTAGTTATACAAAAAAAACATTAAAAAAATGCTACTTAAAATACAAATAAAAAGACAAAAATAAATATATTTCACAATACATAAAACATAAATAAATTATGTATAAATAACATACAATAATAATAATTACTATGACATATATAACTTTTTTTTTATATATTAAAGTTGAAATAAGATGACAGCACCTGATCTCGTGATGTCATGATCAATCAATCAGTCGTCATGGAAACTCAGAAGCATCTCACAGCGAGAGATAAACAGCTCTGCTCCTGTGACGCTCAACCAGCTTCAAGCATTAATTAACACTGACTGAGATTTATGAAGCCGCTTCCCAGAAGAACACATCATATGTTTATGAACGGACACTACACAAATAAATGATGTGCTTACAATGAACTGTGCAGCTCATTGTACAAATATAGAGTTGATGAAATCATACAACACCAGACGGGAACGGGTCAGGATAAACGAGTCACCGGACCAATTAAGCCCTTTTTTTGTTTTGTTTCCATTTTTTGAAATGTGACTACAGCATGCAAAAATAAAGAAATAAATACATTTATGTACTGCTGTGTTTATGTTTAGCAGTGCAGCCAAGGAATTAAAATGTGTTTTTTTGTGTT